>JAODLL010011464.1:46194-56494 GCA_026546735.1 Forbesichthys agassizii | reverse complement strand
ATATAGGGATAATAATATGAATTTAGAATGAAAATCTGTAGGCTAGACATTAGGAGCCTACTTGTCATGAATATTTGTTGTCTCTCTAGTGTAACTCTAGTTGTTTGCTTGAACTGCATTAAACAAACTGGCTCTTGGGTTTAGTGGAAGATCATGTTCCCCAAAGTGATGTTCACGGGGAAAGGTGAACAAGCTATAAGTCTGGTTTT
This sequence comes from Forbesichthys agassizii, assembly GCA_026546735.1. Lineage (NCBI taxonomy): Eukaryota > Metazoa > Chordata > Actinopteri > Percopsiformes > Amblyopsidae > Forbesichthys > Forbesichthys agassizii. The sequence goes on along the minus strand of JAODLL010011464.1, from coordinate 56,285 downwards.
TTGGTCGTGATATAGAGTGGTCGAACTCTAACAAAACAAAAGTTACAGTCCATATACATTTAAAAAAAAAATGTTTGGCTCATCAAGAATATACATTTTAGTTATTTTTCCACAAATTGATACACCCATATCCCATTGTTTTTATTTTCATTTAACTTTTTTGCCACAATACCTCCCAGTGGTAGGGTGTAAATTTGTCGTGAGCCCAGACTGCAGGGCTTTCATCCAATAGGTGTTATTTATTTTTCTAATCAGCAATCGCAAACATCAGAGACAAAGAGCTGCTAGCTGTATGCCAGAGAGAGAGAGAGGTGGGGGAGGGGAGAGATGGGAATGGAAGGGAATGGGCGTGCGGCAAAGGGGAGAGGATGGGCTCGGAGAACGAGGAAGCGTGTCCCGGAGAAACAATAGACGTAGTCAGCCAGTGTGCTGCTGCAAAGAGAATGTAGCGTAGATTCATGGAAGAGGCGGAGTCTAGGTGTCATCAAATATAATCCCATTCTGACGCCTCTGAAAACTCCAGGCGTGGCAAAGAAGCAGGTTTTTTTTTTATAATTGTTTTTTTTATAAAATAATTAGAGAAAAAAAAAATTATATATATTTCAAATCAGCTCATGTTCCGCGCATTCTAAAATAGCAAATATCGATGACTAATTACTAATATTGTTTCCTTTCTTTTGTCTGGAAATAGGAGGCATGCTATCTTAGATCCTCCCTGCCATGAGTCGATTAAACATTTAAAATGTTTTAAAATACATTTTTAATTGCACTTTTTGACAGTCCAGCACTAATTTGTCATGTGGACCAAATAATAATACAACACGTGTATGTTCTGAGGACCTAAATGGGGCCATGGTAGGAGTAAATATTCAGAATGCGGGGAAAGGGAGGGGCGGTGGCAGGGGATCCAAAGCTTGCCGTTGTCATCTATTCATCCAGCCAGCAGGAACGTTGTTTTCCACTAAAAGGCTTTTTATTGCCGAGGGGGGAGGGGCGGGACACCAAGGCACCGGCCATCCTGTCAGTCATCCAGACTGGGGAGAAAAATAAGTAATTACAAATGCTAGTTTGTGAAAACATTTAGCAATGCATTTGAGTAGCGCTGCTGCTTCTTGCATACAAATGTTGGGTTAATATCGGACATTGTCCTCGTTTGTCTAATTGTTGACATTATTACATTAACACTCATGACTTGACTCGTGATGTCTTGATAAGAAATGCTTATACGTGTAATAAGCATTCATCTTTTTTGATGAATGCTCAGGCCGTCATTTCAACGTTATAGTCTAAATATAGGAACAGCCTTTTTATGCATGTTTTAGGGTGCTCGCACACCTATGGTTTGTTTGGTTTGTTCCGAATCATTCACTTTGCGCACATCCCTGGGTTTGTTTCATGTTCACACTGCTCCACTTAAAGTGGAGCAGAACTTGTAAACAAGGCCGTAAAACGGCGTCGCGAGCTGATTTTTGCTAAGAATATTTTGAAAGCCACAAACCCATCGGAGGGGGGTGACTATGTTCTGATTCAACTGCACCAATTGAGCCAGGTGTGAAAGCACACTTAGCCTATCTATCTTCTCCTCAGCTTTACATCATAACCAATACAGGTTGGTGCTTATCTCTAAGCATGCAATCTTGAGAGGAGCATATGCATTAATTAAGCACAAACAACTCAGCAAGCGCAGCTGTCTGCCTGAGATTTAATTGTTTGTCACTCACAGAAAGAACGCGTGAGCTAACTGGGGTTTCATATGCAGGCTGTAGCACACCAACCCTCACAATACTGTGTCCGAGCATATGTGTGTGTGTGTGTGTGCGCGCGCTTGTCAGTTAGACTGTAATGGACCGTCAGTAATGACATAATGGACACGTGTGTGTGTGTTAGGATGAACACAGGCTCGATCACTTGCAGGTCAGCTGAGAGCACATACTCATTCCGTTGTAAGGACCCCCCACTGTGGCAGTAGCAAGTGACAAGGCGTCTTCTGAACTAGCTGTCATATAAATGCTGTTTATAAATTGGTGAAAACAAATTATGTTGATATTGACTATATTATTAATTACTAGCATTTGTGTTTTTGAATAGCTGTGTGTGTGTGTGTGTGTGTGTGTGTGTGTGTGTGTCAGATATATAATATTCTATGAATAACAATGTATAAATACATTCAGTATATCTGCAGTGCAATAATTAGACATGTTATTCAATACAGGACCCCAAACCTCATTTGCATATGTAAACATGTTTGGCTGCAGCCATGGAACACCATCCTTCTCAAAGTCTGTCCACACCACACGGTGTGTGTGTGTGTGTGTATGTGTGTGTGTGTGTGTGTGTGTGAGTGCGCGATGTGTAGGTGTTGTGTGTTCGTGTGTCGTGGCAGCAGGAGAGGGTGGGGCTGTGAGCGGTGGGTGCTATCATCAAAACGATGACCACATCTCTGAGTCTAGTGGAGATGGGGGTGGCGTGCGTGCGTGCGTGCCTGAGTGCGTGAGTGTGTGTGTGTGTGTGGAGAGGGGGTGTCTAAGCACTGGTGTTCCTGTCTGAATAATGAATCAATGCATAATGTCCCATCCAATGGAAGGTGCCAGAGCAGAAGGATATGGCCTCATCGAGTCCCCAAATCTCTCCACATCAAGCACCGTGTTGCAGCCACCACTCCCCACAAACACTTGCTAGATAGTCTTGCTGAGCTAGCTAGACTAATAGGTTGTTTCAATAATGAATGAATGTATGCATTTACAATACATAATTAACTATTTTTTATAATGATATTATAAGATGAATTTAACACGGGGGGGAAAACACGGACTGGATGACGGGGGGCGGTACCCGGACTGGGGGAACCACATAAAAACAGAAAAGTGCACGGCCGGAACCATGACATAGGAGTTTATGGAAAAACAGAGAGAAACATTAAAGGATGTATTAGTTTTTCAGAGCTTGAACATTTGAAAAATGGTGATATGCACATTAGTTGACATGTCTGATTCTACTTAGCTTTTGAGTTTTTTGTACCCTTGTTCCTCTAAGCTCTAGGCTTATTTGCTTGTCCTGCTGTGAGGCAGGCATGGGTGGGAGACCAAGGGTGTTTAAATAATTTAGGGGTTAAACGTCTGGGGTCTGGGCTTAACTGTCATGACTATTCACCTCCCAACTGTGCTACAGCCAAAACATAATTTTTGTGTTTGTTTTGGTTTTCTGGTTTGTGTTCAGTCTATCAACAATGACCTCCCAAAGCCAAATGTAAACTTGCCGAGTTGAAAGTATTGCGTTAGAGGTATGTAATAAGCTTATCTTCCAATGTCATACATTAGATTAGTCTACTTAGTTTCCTATACAATTAGGGACGGTAAGTGTTTTGGTTTATTATTATTGTTATAAGACTATCCATCATTTGGGATGGCATAATTAGACATATTCTCATTCACTTTAAACCAAACAAACAGAAGAAACATATCAAACATGAATTACATTAGCCTTCTGCTATTGCTAATATTTGGTCAGCGTGTCAAGGAAAGGCAGTTGACTTAATATATTATTCAAACAGGAACGGGATGTGTAAACTGTGCACTTCCTCTTTGCTCTGCACCAGAGGTGCATTTGATTTGATTCTTGAACATTTGCATATGCATTTTCTGCAGATCAGCCAGGTCACCTTGCCCATCGAGCTACTGTTGTTCCAAGCTGTTTATGATCTGACGCTGATATCACTTTTTTTTTTGTCAATATGGACATGCTACACATTGTTAAAACAGTTAGATTAGGACTTTGCACAATTCAATCATTACGATAACTGATTCGGGACATATCAGTTGGCCTATGTAGGCAAAACAACAAAACTTTACCTTATAAGCAACCGTAAAGTCTGAATGTGTGTCTACAACTGCTAATTCCTTGTTTCTATTCCTTTAGTCCATAAGGGTTCATCGATCAAAATTACCAAAGCATTTTTTCATACATATTAATCCAAGTTGTGAATATCTTCTATCAATGGAAGCGCTGTGGGATGTTGGCTTCCTCTGGATAGGCTTGACGAATCAGTTTGATATGATTTGATACGCGACATGAAGATGGCACAATTTGATTGGTTAATCTAAAAAATAAATAAATAAATAAACAAAAAAAAAAGTTTAACGAAGGGACGTAAATTTGGCTCAAACTCTTGACTTCATCAGGAGTGCAATATCGTGTTTCACCACACATTCACCATTATTTTTGAGTGGCACTGTTTCACTCGTTGTAGGATATGAGAAACAAAGAATCACACTAATTATGTGCTGTTCCTCCAAAGGCACAAATATACTAAAACTGTTAAACAAATTATGATAAAAATGCAACAACAGACTGAAAATACAGGGAAGCCTGGCATCCCCTGGGCTCTGGGAGAAAATGCCACTGATATTGGTTTATCTGTTATTTTGTGAAATCCCTAGTTATTATGACTACTGCTTGATTTGTTTGTGATTTGTGATCTTGTTGGGTAAATTAAGCAAATCGTAGTAATTGTCTTATTTGGAAGAAAAGGGTTCAAGTCACCCTGTAACTCTACGGTGATGCGCCAGCTAACCGAAAGCGAACCACATTTTGACATCTTGCCTGAGGCTTAACTGTCCTACACATCCGGGTGCAGATTTCCCAGGTCAGTAGAAAGCTGCTCGGGAGCTCCTTTTTAACGGCCTGTGTGAGTCTCTGATGTGCTGCAAGCATTGTAGCACGTTGTAATACAGTTGTAATTATTGAGTTTTTTTTTATCCAGTCTCTGTGGACAGCTAGTCCGCAGGGCTGCCCTAATATCTTGAGGCTTTGTAGTGTCTTGGTACCAAAGCCAAAACTGCACACGTAAGCCCATGTACATGTGTCAACTAACCTATTTTTTTTTCTCTCTCCTCATTTAATTTTATTGAACATTTTATTGGTTGTTGTGTTGTACCTCTTTTGAGCTTCATGTTTAGTTGCATTTCAGTGTTACACTGGAGACATTTACACTGAAGTACTTACTCACGTAAAAAGTAACAGGCAATTAAAGAGTGTACCTTTTAATTAAAAATGGTCTCCATCTTCTTTCCTGATACATGTATTCATGATTGCATTATAATCGTTGTACCTAATAGACTGACTGATTTATTTATTTTTTATAAAGGAGATATCTGAGATTATTTTAAGGCCATTAGAGAAACAAGGTTGTTTTGGATTCAAACAAACCCTTCACTCACCTGAAAAATGTGTAACTGTGGAGCTCTTAAGCAAGTGCATTTTTGTCTAGCTTGCTTCCACGGCCTGCCTGAAATTCTGCCAACGCTGCCCACAGTTTTCAAACAGTTTTAAACGAAAAGGGGCATTTTGGAGGCCGCAAATAACCGGTCACGACACATTGTTAGACACAGGTCCATCTGGGAAGTCGTCCTATAAAACTGTTTGAACTTTCAAAGAAACTTGGTAGTTGAATGGATGAACTGTCACGCCTGTAGCAATTAAGTATGACGCTGACTGTCACCGTAAGTTCAGTTGTTGCGGGAGCAGAACCAACTTCAAGACATTGGAGCTGCATCTGCAGCCCTTTTTCGATCTACTATATTCTATTTGTTATTTTTACAACTAGATCACATGGCAGTGAATATTGTAAATCTTTGCCATGTGGAACATTTGGATGTCTTAAGCAAATGGAGTAAGTCTTAAGCACCAGTTATGCGCTTCATACATTATTGGAGCAAATCATGATTCAATGACAAAGGGCTGAGAGAACATTATCAAAAGAGCCACATGTATCTCTTTGCCTATTTTTGCACTGCCTGATATTTTATATTGCATCCGCTCTTTAGTGTGTGTGTGTGTGTGTGTGTGTGTGTGTGTGCGAGCTTTTACATGTTTCTAAGTAATAGACTGTTGAAATTGACTCACTCAGAAGTGAGATGGCCTTCACCTGTTCTGGGGGTGTGTATGCCCGCGTGTGTGTGTGTGTGTGTGTGCGTGCGTGCTAGCGCAAGGGCGTTACTATACAAGCACAGAGAGGTCAGCTGAGTCAATCAGCAATCATGAAGCACTGCGAAGCATGACATTAAATAGAATGTCAGTGGTTGAGAAAGAGGGTCAGATATCCCCAACTACAAATGGCTGGCAAGGCCACCGTCTGGCCCATCATGAATTTACGAAGGCTCGGATAGTTGGAAATGATGTTGCTCTCTCCTGCCAAGGGAGCCATTAGCCACAGGCTGCTGTCAACATCCGCACAGCTTTACCACTATACTGTAAGCATGTTGTCAGTTAGGTAGCTCAGGTAGTTTCAGCACTTTGTGGACGGGCAAAACTCCTAAGGGAGAAATTGTGTCAACAATTTCAGTAAGGTGGAACTCCTAGAAATTCTGTCTTAACGGGGATTGCCCCATCCTTTACTACGTAGGCCTACTGTACCATATTGTCCAACATATACAAAGCCTGGAATGATAATACTATCAAAGGGTTTTGAAACTTATAGTCCTGGGGGACATATATTGCCTGCAACATTGATTTGACTGGCCGTTGTTTTAATGGCATCAATGCTTGTAGTCCAAGTATGTCATTGACATTCAGCTATTGTATGCAGTGCAATTTCAATAGTACTTATTCTTGAATTAAATGTATCATTACATTCTGGGCCAGCAACATGAAAGAGTGAAGGACACTGTGCTGGCATATCAAGCACAGTAAAGTTTGAAGACCCCTGATTTAATACAACAGTCTTGTAGTGGCTCTAAAAGTAAAATTATTATTGTGAATAGCTGTATTGCTGAAGCTCGCGAGACCATCCTGATCTCACGAGCTTCAGTTGAACGGGTATCCTTCAGTCTCATGTGTTGAGATGAAGACGTACTGTGTATTTATGCTGAATGATGTGTTTTTGTGTTCAGTCAATGCCATGTGTCTTTTTTTTTATTTCCCTCAAGTAACCTACTTTGTTCGTGTCTGTACATTTGTGTATGTGTGTCTTTTTTATTAAATTAAAGGCAGGGTTAGTCATTCTTGAGAACGCTTGCTAACTTCGAGCTCCATGGTCCTCCGGCGCCTCTTCACATGTCGAAAGGCATTCTGAAGCAAAGTGTAGATACTATGGCTTCGTGGACGTGAGCGGTGTTCTCCACTTTGTTTATGTTTCTATTTACGGAGCCAGGGCTGGGTAGAAGTACAGAAAACGGTAAGCTAGCGAAATGCAACAAGATATTGGTTGAATTTGACAAAGTGTATTAGATTAGATTTAGCTTGCGATAGCTGACTGTACAGTTAAATGCTTTCCCAGTCTGCTGTGAGTGCTTGTAATGTGCGCATGCTCCTACTGTATGTCTCCTCCAAAGACCCAATCCTTCGTCAGAGACTTTAAATTCACTTTTACTTCTAGGAAATTCTTGAATCAGTTGTGCCTTTGAGCCTATGTATGCTGGTTTTATCAGCGCCTCTGCATGGATCAGCTAAAATAAGTTGTTTTCTGGCTTTTGTTATATTTTAAACAAGACATACACATTTTCATTGATTTTTTTTTTGTTTATTTACGGAGCCCCTCAGGGGTCATGGTGAGAAAAAAAAATCTGGAAATTTGTTTTGTTTCTAAACAAATAAGAAACAAAATTTTTTTTCTTTTTTTTCTCACCAGTCAAAAAAAAAAGAAAATCCTTCGTCATCATATTTTTGACAATGTAAAAAAAAAATGTTCATCACAATATTTTATTTCTTACTGTTTTTTATTTATTGTTCACCTGTTATTTATTATATTTTTTTAACTTTGGGAAAAAATCCCTTAATCTCAATATTTATTTTTCTTATTGGTTTATATATATATATATATATATATATATATTCCCTGACTTTTTTTTTCTCCCCATGCCCCAAGGGGCTCTGTAGTTATCAGCAGTAGTTTAGTGTAATTTGTGTATCATAATAGGTTCAATATTTGTCCTGCTGTTTCACTGTGTTCAGTATGTTTTTGAAAAGACTGAAAACTTAAATGAATTGCTGTTACAATAATATTTATTTTTTATTTTTGTTTGGCCAGGATAAATAAATGATCGGTCTCACTGAGAAGAAAAACCTTAGACGAAGCAACAATCAGCAATTTATGAAGCTTAAAATACCTGTGCTGCTTTTGTATTAATTTAGGAGGATGTGTTGACTCCACTAGAAAATGATAGTACTGTCTGGTTATGCTAACATTGTGAGGCTAATTAAAAACCCATTGTACTGGCAACAATGGAACAGACTATCTTAGAGTGAATAATGCCTTTTCACTCACAGAATTAGACCTAGCTGCTTTGATTTGGATTATGTTCTTTTTGTCCTTGAGTAGCATAAAGCACTGTGGGTAAAGATACAGATAGATATACGGTTGTCGGCGGAAATGTGAAATGATCCGTGGGAGTTAAAGAGTAAGTCATGGCTCTTTTTCTCAAACACCATTTTCCATTCTTTCAAATTGATTAAACAGTTTCTTGGAGCAATGCAGTGATGGAAGCTTTGGAGGTTTTGATAAATAAGTTCACAGGTCTCCTTTGCACCTTTTCCTATATATTCAATTGTTTCATGGAGCATTGACTACTAGTGGGGGATTTGGTATTGGTAAGGATGCACCCTAACCAAACTGAACAAATAATATTCTAGGGGTGGGAATCACAATATTATTGCCATTTTTAAAATATTGCCATATCCTGCGTTATTTTGCAATTCATTACTTTTTCCAACTTGTTATTACAAATTATGTCCCAAAAGGAAAACTTTGTCAACATCGGTTTATTTGTCTCACATACATTGTGTTGCTACAAAATGTGATTGTCAAGCCGACTGACATGAACATGTGCAATTTATATAATGAAATTCCGATACTTAGCATTCGTGTATCAATACAGTATTGCCATGGGAAATATCACGATACTATGCTGTATCGATTACCCCTATAATATTTCCAAGAAGAATGGTTAAACAAAAATAATATATAAGACACAGGCTAGGATGTTTCCATCTTTGAATAAAGGACTATACTGTATGGGTTTTTACAATAGTATAGCGTGAAATGGGGCATATCTCAAACAATCTATAGGATTTATCTATAGGCACTTTATCCTTGAGATATAACCTTCGAACATTCCCCAAGAATTTTAAAATGTACGCTTTGATGATGTAAAATCAGTTGTAACTGCAAACTTCTCTACATGCCCTCAAAGCACACAGGTCAAATGTATACAGTATGTAGGCCAGAAATTACTTTTTGTAGTACCTGTAAGGGGTACAAGTATTTGATACACACGGACATTGAAGTGCTAGTTATTTTGGGTTTCCATGGAAACGGGCAACCACCACGTCACCAAGCCAAACTGGTAAGATGGAGACAGACCAAGGGAGGAGGGATGCATAGCGGGGTCAGATGGGATGCATGCTGACATGGGTGGGCTCCTCTTCACATTTTCCATCCCCCTCTCTCATAAGACCAGGTCTGTTTGTATTTATTCCTTTTGTTTTGTTTCTTCAATCAATGCTCACTGGTCATTATTGGAGGGAAAACAGCGTGTGATTGATGGCTTGTGTGCACGTGTGTGTCTCATCACTGCGTGCGTGCGTGCGACACACAGCTGGTGTACTGTCAGAGCCTTAAGGGGCGTCGCACGTAAACATCAAGTTAACAAGCTAACTACCCTTTCTTTGCTCGGTAGCCTACAGGAAACTACATCACTGACAGGAGGAGTGCATCTTGAGTGTGTAAAACCCATGGCAGCGACGATGCTAAGGTTCGCTGACTTTTGTGGTGTATTATAAAACAGGACCTGGAGCCCTAATGCTTGATTAGGTCGCTGTTATAGACAAGGGATTGATTTCCCATAGGAAAATATGATATTTTGCTGAGAATCGAGTGCCAATGAAAGGAATTAGTTATTTTTTTAAATTCCCTTAAACCGTCAGTGATTGTTTTTGGTCAAATTTTGTATCTATTGTTTGATTCTGCTATTTTTTAGGATAGGAAAACTCTTGATAGAGATTGAGAGGGAGGGAGGGAAGGAGAGAGAGAGAGAGGGGGGGGGGGGGGGGGGTTATTTAATGGAAGTTTCCACAAAACCCCCAGGCGTCCACATTAT
>JAODLL010011464.1:16632-46184 GCA_026546735.1 Forbesichthys agassizii | reverse complement strand
CCCCCCCCCCCCCCCCCCCCCCCCCCCCCCCCCCCCCCCCCCCCCCCCCCTCAGAAAGCCTAGAGCTTTAGGGATCAACACATGACAACATTTAATTGTAGTTATTTAATCAAATCTTCAGTTTTTGGCAGGGATTTTCCTTAAGCATTGTAAACACGCATGTTACTTAATTAATGTTGTACCTCACAGTCATCCCATCCCTTGTTAGTAAAGAACTACTTTAGTAGTTGTGCTCTAAAGCACCTGCACACTCAATCCCCTGGTGTCTGCTTAATGTGCCAGTGTATGGTCTGGGGACCCGCAATTACATCATCGTCTGCCCCTAGTGGCTAATTATATAGAACTACATTTAAGTCAAATGCATATAGTTCTATATTATAATAATTATATATATATATATATATATATATATATATATAATGCATGTAGTTCTATCTAATAATACATGCATTTAAGTTAAATGCATGTTTTACAGTACAGTTAGACAGGACAACTTTGTTAACCAACACAAGCATACTTTATGTCTTTGGAGTTTGTCAATACCCTCTGTGCATATTTCATCGTGGCAAGGCATTGCTAATATGCTTTGGCGAGAGCTTTCTCTTGTTGAGCGACTTTTGCTGTCACGGGAAAATAAATATTTTCCTTTGACAGTCTCAAGTGCTTACATTTTCCGCCCAGAAGAAAGTAACTGTATAGAAGCTTAGGAGTCTGATGGTCTTCAGAAAATGGGAGAATGCTTAGAGCCAGAGCGATGCTTGTAAATACTAAGGTTGTCTTGTGGGGATACAAAAAAAAACAAAATGGCATCTCATTAGACATCTCTAGACAATGGGTTTGTCTAGTAGAGATGTTCTGATGTTGTCTGTAATGTAATCTAACAGAGACATGGACATCATACTACAATACATGATACCCCCCCTGCCCCCCCCATCTTGAGCCAAAAGGGCAAAACATTACCAGACAGCCTGCTAGTATAGCCTGTGGAAGGCTATAACTGGCTGTAAAATAACTGCAGTGAAATATTGATATCTAGTGTCAAAGTATAAAACCATAAAGCGAAGGCAGAGAAATGAGCAATGAGGTTGTTTTTGTTTTGTTTTTTAACTTTATTGCAGTAGCACTAGTGTATTTGCATAACATTAGACTGTTGCATTTGAATGCTCTCTTAAATAGATCATGGGATGCTGGAAATTGTGGAAACAGTCTTGCAGTCTCACAGCTCTCAGTCTCACAGCTCCAGCCTTTACATGCGTAAAGTCTGGGACACAGTGCAGGCTAACTGCATCAAGACCCGCCTACTTGACAGGAGGGGTGTTATTTTGATTGACATGCACGAGCACGACAACCAACTACATAACTCAATGACCGAGTCGGACGTTAAACTTGCGCTCAGGATTTTGTTTGGGAACTTTAACGGCTGACTGTTTGCAGGTCTTGTAAATCTGTTAAATAAGTAGACTACTGTTACTGCTGAAAATACATGGAGCTTGGCGTCAATAAAGCACTGCATTATAGTGTCGCTACGGAATCATGGATACCGATTTGCGAGTGACAATGCCAACAGCCAATGAAAATAGACATCCTCACTTCCTGAAAGCGCTGTCGAGCTCACAGGGGTAGATGTCTCAGACGCTCAGCACAGAGTTGCTTATGTGACGTAGCGCTAATGCACGGAAGAGGCTGAGACCGCTCGAGCACTGACCTTGACCTTGACCTCTGTCTCTATCTCTCCACAGCGAAGAGCACCTGTGCATCCACAGATTTCGCCTGCAAGAACGGCCAGTGCGTACCTGCTAGGTGGCGCTGTGACGGCGAGCCTGAGTGTGCTGATGGTTCTGATGAGGCCGACGCTACGTGCAGTGAGTGCCTGAACACTGAGACAAACACACACACACACACACACAGACATCCATCCCGTGTTGACAGCATTCAGACAGATTGGCAGGCAGTTTGAAAAGTTGTAAAAGGTGTCAGGATTTGAGGAGTTAGAGAAATATATTGAGACTAGAATATTTAGCAGGAAGGCAAATGGATACGAGAAAAGATAGGTTTTGGAGAAAAGGCCCATATAGTGGCTTTGTTTGACTTGTAGGCAAATGTGGTTAAACCTTGTTTAAGGGAAGAATTAAAACTGAGAAAGGATCAATTACAATTGATTGAACAGTGATAATTATGGTGTATCAATATTTTTTTACACTCCTAGTTTTATATATAGATAACTTAACTATATTGCTACCTAATAGTTTTTGGCACGAATATGCTCCTGTGAACTGGACTCCCTCTAGGGACCTTTATTATGCTGGACTACTGATTGAGTCATTTGCTATCGGCAACTTTTACAAATATTATTTTCAAAGAGCTGATAAAGGAGCCCTTTGAAGGAACTAGAAAGGGCTCAGTCTGATTTGAATCGACTAAGGACAGTTGTGTATGTGTGCAATTAACCTAGTGCATGATTACAGTTGGTTGTGCTCTTTGTGTGATCCTAATTTGTACGTGGGCATGTTGGTACGCTATCTTTTTAGCATTAGTCACAAGGTGAGTCATAAAGGTGTTTCATGTAGTTAGCAGACTCTCAATCAAAGTCCGTTTCTTCACTGAATCGATCCTTGCGAGCGTGCGTGTGCGTTCACTGTGATTTGGGTTTGAGTGTCAGAGAATACCCCTCATGCACCTAGATCTGACATTTAGTTAACAATTTTAGGGGACACTCTTAAATTTGTGCTCTGCATTCCTTCAGAGGCTGACACTGTTCTCTACCCCTCCTTTTATCCAGGTGCACATTCACACCGTCGGTAGGTAGTAGTACCAAAACTACGGCGTTGCTCATAATCAAGGACTGTACCTTCAGTATCTCACATTAATTTGATTACATCATGCTCTTATTTCGTTTCAGCAAGACGCTAGCACATCTACAGTACAGGTAGCTAGCAAGATGCCACATTACCACAACAAACTAGCACTCTGGCTCTTTCCTTCTCCGTCATTCGGCTTTTTTCTCTTCCCATTTTGCTCACATCCTTTTTTTTCCCTCTCCTTCCACGTCTCTTTCCATCATTGCACTGTTAGCCATCGTATAGTTTCAAGCTCTTCATTTCTCTTTCCCTCCGTCCTGCCCCATGTCCTTCCCTCTCGGAGCCCAGTTCAGTTTGATTAATGCATATGATTGGATTGATTTCCCAAGGAGAGAATCAATGGGCTGATCCTAGAGACCTCTGGTTGACTGCTGATTAACTTTGGGGCTCAGCACGCATGCACGCATGCACGCATGCACACACACACACACACACAAACACACACACGCGCACAGGTTTGTCAAGAGCTGCCTGTAATTACCCATCTGAAAATGAAAGCGGCCTAAAGGGGATTCTCATGCGGGGTTGGTGATAGAGAGAGAGATAGAGATAGATAGATATCAAAGACAATTGGGTAACTTCAGAATCCATCTAAATAATATTGTACCTGTCGGAGGTCCATAGCAGTTATGCTCAGCAGACGGGCAAGACGCGTTGACACGTTTGTTGACGGTCAACAGGAACGACAAACTTTGACACAGTAGAGCAACCAAGACGACCATGTTGTGTAACACTACAGTTACACAATGGTGTGACCCGTAGGTCGTATAACCTATTCTTGGCCTCCTTCCATGTTACTTGGGGAACTACATAACTCAAAAAAGTATGGCACAATCTGGTCTTCGTTTCCAGGACTTTTATCTCTTATCGCTCCCTAAAGTCCGTACTGAATTGGGGAAAAGGGCTTATATGCCTTCTGCTTGGAATACAGTACAAAATCATTTAAATCTTAGAGTTGGACTCACTTATGTTGTAAATTATACATAAACTGTTTTAAATCCCTGATACTGATGACTTGTGACACGTATTGATGTATAATTGTTATTTATTAATACTCTCATTGTAAATGTTGTGTTTTTATGTTTGAACCTTTTGTAAATGAGATTCTTAAGCTCAATAAGTCTTTCCTGGTTAATACAATAATAATTAAAAAAATAACAACTGCATTTTCAATGCAGTGAAGACAACTCCGGGAAGTATGCATACAAACAAATCATTTGATCTATACACCACATTGTAACATTGTGCATTAAAATGCAATACTGCACTTTAAACAATAAACTCATGGCCTTGACAGCCTGTCTTTGACAATCGTCATCGTAGGAAAGGGGAATGTTTTCAAAGGAGCGGAGACTAAAGTAAGTGTATACTCTTTGGAGTGTAGATTTTTATAATGGTCAACATTGATTTGCTGAGTGGTACATTTTGATGATCAATACTGATTAGTAGTGCTGCTCTGACACATCTTAATCTCCTGTCACATAGACACCGTTAAAAGATTAAAGTGGCCCTGCCTGTCTCACCAAACCATGCGTATGGATAAATAATGAATATTTAATTAAATTGAATTGAAGTTCCTCATGCCTCTCAAGTGAACATTCTTTATAATCTTAGACAGATGAAACCGTTGCAGTTGTGAGTTTGAGGACGTGGAGGGGTATGTTTTATTTAAAACTGCAATTTTCTCCACTTACTGTAGGTTCCAGAAAGTACGTCTTGAAGTGTCTTGTAGAGAGTCGAAACTGAAGTAGTTATGTGATTGGAAACTGGTAGACGTATTTAGTGGCATGTCACGTATCAAATTTGATTAAGAAACTTTTTGAGTTTTTTAGAAATTTCTTTGCCTTTTCTTCTGCCATTTTCTGGATTTCACCTTGTGGTAGAAAAGTGCTATTACATGTTCTTATCACAACCATGTTCTTATCGCGACCGTGTTCAACTTCGCTGCTGCTGGCTTGTTTTTGAGCAGGCCATTGATTGCCTCCCCTCGCTTACGATGTTGTTGTTGGGACACCCAATCCAGTTTGAATCTGATCTTCCGACCCGCCATCTATCCCTTAACATCACTGGGCGCACCAGCTCCTGTGTAGCGGCGTCGAGCGGGGTGGTCTATCCTCGTCTGTGTGAGCCGGGGCAACATGGCAAGCCAGTGTATTATAGCGTGTAGAGAGGCAGGAGGTTGTGCTAGTTAATTATTTTGGAATATGAAGGTGGGTGGGGGCAGCGAGTTTCCTTGTTGGATGCCTTCAATTTCATGCTCCAGGCGGCTGCAGCACTGGGGTAATTTCCCATGCGGCCTCTCTCTCTCATTTACACACACTCTCACACACACACACACACGTGCATGCACATACACACACACACACACACACACACACACACACACGTGAACAACGTCAGAATGCCAGCGACCCCACCGTCCAATGATGCATACACACACGCACACACACACTGCTAGACCTTCATTCAGGGTATCCCAGTGTGTGCATGTAAGAATGAGACCACTGCGGTTCTTTGATTGTGTGGTGATGAATGTACTGTGTGTGTGTCTGGTCTGTTGTTCAGGAGGCTTGGGGTATTGATCACTAAACCAAAATTGATAAACAACTCAAAGTATTGAGCTTCAGGGAGAGAAAAAAAATGGAGTATTCATAAATAAATAAAAATGGAAGATCCCAACCTGGGTGCAGATACCTGGCTGCAAATACCTGGGTGCAAATTTAGACTGCTGTGAAGTATCTGTGTCACGGCTCCCTCTGAGTCTCCTCCCCCTCGTGGCTCGGGCAGACTTCGGCGCTCGTCATCGCCGAGCTACTGACTGCTGCCGTTCCCCCATTCTTTTGTCCTGTTTGGTTTTACACACCTGTGTTTCATTCATAATTATTGATGTGTGTGTATTTAAGCCCAGAAGTTTCTGTTTGCTGTGTGAGTTATTGATTTTGCAGCGAAGCACTCTGTCCGTCACGATTCTGATTTGTTTATTTCTAAAATCGCAGCCTTATCACCGTAAAACGTACGGTTGTTCAACTCACCTCTTGTTCTGCACCTGACTCCTTCCAAGCCATAACATTATTACAATCTGTAAGTGTTAGAATTATATAAGCATCTTTATTTTAAATTTATTTTTAAAGCTAGTTATGTTTTATTCAGTAGAATAACTACGACAATATGCTGAACAAAGCTTTCCAATAAACATGTCTGTATGACTCTAATACAATATCTACAGTATTATCAATTTGATTATTATACAGAAATGTATATTTTTAGTTGCCTTATTTTACTTAAGTTATAAATGTACTCAAGCTCATGGGTCCACAAACGCATAACACAGACACACACACTACATCAGGCTTTGTGTGTGTGTGTGTGAGAGAGAGAGAGAGGGAGCAACTTAAGAGCTGAACAGATGTGACATGAGCAAATCTCAAATATGGACTTCTAGTTCAAATGCAATTTCTCAATGAATAGGATTTTCTCATAATTGTCTCTAACATTTGCCTTCAATAGAAGCTTTTCAATTTTGATTGATTTCTGTTGTCTTCAAGTCGAACAGGCAACTTTGCAACAGTCTATTGTATGATTTGGTTGCAGATAATGGCTTTCTCCTATACAGTATTTTGTGTTGTGGTCATGGAATAATATTCAGAACACGACAGCTTGATTCTATCTCCCTTGGCGAGTTCAAAGCTTTGATAAAAAAACTATTTAACTAAAGAGTGTAATTTCTATATGGGTATTATCATATATTTAATGATTTCCATTGTCTGTGCTATAAATGTTTTAACGGTGTGGTAAATTGTCCTGATCTCCCTTAAAAAAAAAATTTTAACCCAAAGGGACTTTGTGATTAAATAAGTTAAAGAATTTCATGATTTAATTATTTTTAACCCATAAACAAAACATGTGCACATTCTTATATTTATCTTTATGGATTAGTGTGTAACTACTATCGCATTTTCAATTTCTTAGCTTTACTTATAGCACATTTTTTAATAAATCCCGATCAATACATAAAGTTCAACCAGATTTTAAAACTTTATTTAAAGAGCCATTGCGGTTTTAGCAAGAGTAGATGATTAATGTTTCATATTACTAGTATGGATTCTAGGGTTGTGGCCATGTGATCGGGAAGCTGTTACATTAAAATTACTTCCTTGTTTATTTTGCACTTGCCACTCAAATGTTGAAAGCTCCTCGCATGCCTGGTGCCATGGTGGTTTTCCATCAGATCTGTTCTTCTGTTCAATCAGTAACCCTTGCTCTTGGCTGACTTCTATTGATCAGTGGTCAATATGCTTTTTTCAATTCCCCATGGGGCTCTGCCATAGCCTGATAGGATTGCTTTCTTGTTTTTATTGTGTAGCAGAATGATGGCATAAAGTCATGCTTCAACCTGATTATGGAATAATATTATACTGTACTGCATGAGAGTAATCATAGTGGAAATCATAAATAACTTATGTGTGTACATACTAACCACGCTAGATTAGCCAGTTACAGTAAATACTGAAGTAGCTGAGATAATAAAATGGCCTGTCAAAACAATGAACTGTATTCCTACAGGATGTAGCCTGCAGAGGCAAGCTAACTGACACGGCCGTTCTATAGCTTTCAATCACTTTCTATAGAGTCACGTCGTAAAGTTTGTCTTGTTATTAAAATGAATTGCACTGGCTGAGCTGATGCCAAGTTAAATGTTAAGTCCCTCACAGCCTAACGCGCGCGCTGCCTATAGTGTTTTGTCGACAGGGGCTGACAGAAGATCTGGGGTATTGCAACAAACTTCACTTGCGTCCCCTGCAGCTTTTAAAGAAACTGCCATGTGCGGAGAGTTTCTCGGTATAGGCGCTTTCCATTAATGTGGGCATGTTGCTTGCCATTGGATGTGTTTTTAATTCCGTCCGTGTTGTCCGCTAAACAACAATTAAGTGTGGCCTGTTGGAGAAAGTGGCAATTTCCTGTGAGGATGTCTGTGTCACGTTGCATTTCTGCCCCCTACGGCGCAAGCAGACTCAGTCTACAAGCCGTCTTAATCGTTCCATATTTAACCTCCCCTCCTTCCAGACAATCTCTCCTCCACAGCCCCGGGAGAGGGAGCAGAATGCCTTTTGTCCAATTCAACTGTGTAGAAGTGTATACTGCCACCCCCGACCCCAACGTCCATCCCAAAGTAAAATATGTAATGACGGCACGAAAACCGTGAGGTTTCTAAAAGACATATACTTGCTCTGCCTTTAACTATTTCTCTACTTAATGTTCTCTAATTTTCGTCGTTTCCAGTTTACCCTCTGTATATCTGGAACTCTTTGTTCTCTTCTGCGTATCTCTGCCTGCTTCTTATTTTTTCCACCTCTCCTTCTTGACATTGAATTCTCTCTTTCTTTCTTTATTGCTGGCTTCTGTCCTTCTTTGAGGGCTGTGATAAGCGGAGCTTGTCGTTCGAATGAAATCCGCTAATCAACACTAACCTTTGTTTAAAGCGTGATCTGATATAAGGCACGTACCCTCGCCCGTCGTGGCAAATTGAACTTAACACTTGAAGGACGGGGAGAGCAGCAAAGGCGATATCGCAACGCACTGTGCAAGATTACACGAGAAAAAAAGGCTTTGCCCTTTCCAAATTTGATCCCTGCCTTCATTTGCATGCTGGCGAGTTTCGAGGAGATTTCACATGTCCACCGGCTAAGCCCAGTTGCAGACCTGAGTCACAGCCAGGGTGTTGTAATCAGTCCCAGCAGAGTGCAGACATTCTGGATCTTAAGAATGGGTGGGCAGGTCACAGATACAGCGTGTGAGCTATCCACTCTGGTACAAATGTAATGAATGCCAATACTCAAGGCTTCACTATTTACTGTAAACATTTGTCAATTCATTCTGACTATATAATCTGCATGTGAAAATACACATTTTCTTTTGGTCTTTTTGTAGTGTATATTGCCTACTATTTATTTTATTGTTCGTTTTATGTATTTTATTAGTTTTAGATGTATTTTGTTATTATCTTGGCTACAATACAAAACAAATGGGCTGTTAGCTATCAATATTGCAATGTATTGAACTTAACACACTACATTGCAGTTTAAATGGGGTGTTTACTTCCTGCTGGTAGGTTAAATATCCTGCATGTCCTGCACTATATTTAGAAAAAGTAAAGCTAAGTAAAACTTGTCAGACATGAATGTGAGTAAACTGGACAGTGAAACTGTTTAGTTCAGTTTATTCCTCTCATCTTTTTTAATCCCATGAAATGTCATGCTCCAGTTTTTCAGAAAAATGTAATGCAGTGACACACACTCATATTTTCAGGTGCTTTTTAACACGCACACATTGCCCCCAAAAGTATAAAAATCTATTAGTTTAGCTAGTTTAGCTAGTTATTGAAGCTATAGTTTATTGGAAAAGCATTTCGTCATTATGGTAAAATATAGAATGGTAAATAGTAGTTTGCCATAACATTGATAGAAACAGTTTACAAAAGCAATCTCAACAGAAGTACAAGTAATATAGTAAAACCCTTCCTCAGTACTGCTTGTGGAGGTGACCGGATTTCAAAATGGCTGTCAGCCCGAAGTCACAGAGAAATATTAAACACACACGCACGCGCACACACACACACACACACACGTGTGACCTTAACCTTGCCTCAGCATGCCTTTGAACGGAGACCCCCACTCGAGGAAGAAGGTTAATGAGCATCACCATGGCGACGAGACCCTCCGCACAGACCAACCTCACCTGGCGATTAATTGGGCCATACGTATATGTTCGAGTATGAATCATTTATGTTTTTGTGTTTTCCCCCTACTTTTTTTATTATTCCTGCTGTCTGCTGCAGCTAAACCATTTCTTTTATACTCCATGTGGCGCAATTCCCCAAACAGATTAACGGTGTGCTCACCACAAATATCCGCCTATTTGAAAGTAATTGCAGACTCTCCGATCTCAACAATATATTCATAGTGGATTCACAGGAAGAGGAATATCTGCAACGTTAAGACGCAATCCAGGCTCCATCTCAGACCGGATTATAGCAAAAGATAAGGAGATTTGCCACACACGTCAGTATGTGTGTGTGAGTGGTTTTTATCTTGAATCTTGGGGAATGTTTTTTTATTTAAGTCTAATTTTTGAGCGCATCGACCGTGAGAGTGGGATCTGTGCGTGCGTGTGTGTGTGCATGCAAATGTTAATTTGCATGAAGGGAGCGTGGTGGGTATGGACTGCCACAAAAGGGACTTGTATTAGTGTTTGTTTGGGTGTGCTCAATAATATTACATTGTGTGTATGTGTATGGGACTGCGGTGTCACGCCCGAGGTGAAAATCAGCCCGATTTGCTCAAAGTCCAACCCGGCACATTTCTTCATCCCATCCTTGACAACCCTCCTTGACAACCTCCTTGACCCCGCCTACCCCTTAGTTGATATTCTCCTTTCTCTGACACCACCTCCAACATTTTCCTTCAAATCTGTGTGTCCTCTGTACGCTGCTATCTTAGTTTCATTTCTGATTCCTCCTCTTACGTTCCCTTTTCCCTTCTCATCTTGGGTTTCATTTCACATTCTGTCTCCATCTCTCCCCATCTATTTCCTCTATATCGCATCAGTCTGTGCTCAGGGTGCGGATGACACACTGGCTTCTAGGAAGGTATATTGGTAAATGAAAGTTGTCCTTCACACAAGATACTTTAAAGCAGTTTAAAAATTGTATTAAACCCTCAACTGTGATGCTTCCTTAAGACAATATCAAGCATTAACACTGAGGTTTGGACTAAATATACTGTTTTTAAACGGATCGGAACGGAGTTTTCTTTCTTCCATAAATGTTTTTCCTCAACACAAGCCTATTCGATTAACTTCAATATCCACACATCCAGCACAGATGGAGATTTGATACCCCTACATAGATATGGGGCCAATGGCAGCTTTAGCTGCTGGATTGGGTATTTGTGACAGCAGGTCTAATTATCTGGTCCAATCCAGAGATAACGTAAACATCTGTGATGCTAAGATATGAGTGACTGATGGTGACAGTGTTCATGTGGGAGTAAGGTTGGGTGGGGGGAGGGATTAGCGAGTGCAGTCTGTCTTATCATGTATGTGGTGTTGCATTTAAAGTACAGTATTTCACTGATTGCAAGTGTGTCCCTCGAGGCTTCTTTCCATCTCATAACTATGCAGAGCTTCCACACAGGAACCTGTGCCCTTTTAAGTTATTCTCTGCGTTCTCTCTCCTCCTCACACACACACACACTCAGACATGCGTGTGCGCACAATGTTGCTGCTCTGTGATAGTGTATGAACATCCATCCCTAGCGTAGTCCTGCAGAGCCAGACTTTGCCTAAGGACACAGCGCTGACTAACTGCATCAGTACCCGCCTACATGATTGACATGCAGGACGACCAACTACGTAACTCAATGACCAAGTCGGACGTTAAACTTGCAATGAGGAAAACCAAACAGGACTCTGTTTACAGGTCTTTGTCAAATCTGTACAGTTTGTAGGCTACGGTTACTGATTAAAATGCATGTTTAAATGTATATTAGTAAATTAAGCACTGCACTATCGGTGCTCCAGAAATTATGGCTGTATACGACGGGGGTACATGCATGAGACGTTTAGTATGTGACGTAGTGCTAATGAACGGAAGAGGAGGTTGAGACTATAGCTAGTGTAACCTGGGCATATTATTAGCCTAGCCCCCACAAAGCATTTAGCCTACTGCTGTCTTAATGCATCGGGCACATTTATAACATTAAAAAAATAATAATATTACACTTTTAAGTCAAATGTATGACATCGTCAGAAAATCTGAATTGAAATGCTGTTAATATTTAACGGTTCTGTTCAATTAATAATTTGTATGCAAATCTATTCAGAATGTTGTGTGTACTGCTTTTAATCTCTTGAAATAAAGCATTTACGAATTAGTCAGGTTTTCTGTGTAATTGGCTATTTTTGTCTTCTGGAAATGCAGAATAAAGTTTCGTCTTGTAACCGTGACCCCTGGTTAGTTCTTCCTTATTGGCAGAATGAATTGCCAGAACACAGGTTGAATTGATCCAGGAGATACTTGTAGACTACTCTGTTATTTTTAGCCCAATGCAATAAAGGTTTACTGCTACGGTTTGCACTCAGGTATGTTTAGCATACAGCCTCAAGGTGGAATCCTTAGTTTAATTATAACTTTTCACAGACATCAGCTGAATACAGACCTTTTCTTGTTGCAGGCCTAGTCAATGGTCTATCAAAATTGATCATAAATGCGACCCATTCTCTCTTTGACTCAGGCTCTCTCACTTAACCCAAGGAGATTTATAGTTCTTAGACTTTTTGTTTCATTATTTTACTCAGTTTTATTGTTTCTGCAGGGTATATCACTCTCGCTTGGGTCTACACTGTACTAAGGAAGATTTTTTTTGCATTGTTCATAAATAACATTTGACAGAGTCCACAAAAGTCTCATTTTGGTGCACTCAAGTGATATCGATAACTTCCAGTCAATGTAGCACTTATTCAAAGTTCTGTAGCCATTTTGCAATTCTAAGCCTTTTCTGCGGCATTAATAATGCTTAGTCTGGAATAAAACCATCCTGACTTTGCACATTCTGCCTCTACGATTTGCTTCGCTTTCTATATCATACGATTTGCTTCGCTTTCTATACCATTCAAGGAACTTTCAGTGGAAAACAGTTGAAATCAGTTGGGTTGTGAACCCCCAGGTACAGTAGTACAGTTGGTGCCAACCGAAAGTAAGATCCCGTGTTCAGAACATCATCTCCACGTGGGTTTAGTTCTGATTGGTTGAAGGTGGTCCAATCACCCGCTAATTATTTGATTGCTATCTTTCTGCACGGCCTGGCTGATAAAGTGCCCAGTCATCACAACACAATGAGCAGTACCTTGAAGCTGTACTGTCTGAAAAGCATATGAACCCTGCTACCTCTGTTCCCCCTCGTTCATCCAGCATAGTCCCATAGACACTGTCACACAGGCAGTGACTTAAGTCGCACGAGTGACTTCCATTACCTCAAGTCCTGCATACACACCGGTCATAATAAATGAATGATCTTTGCGTTAGCCTGTGGGGTTATGAGCAATCTTAATCAATCATGCGCTAGGCTAGCTTGTATAGCGAGCCGGCAGGTGTGTTGCTTCCTCTCTCCTCCCTGTCTTGAAGGCAGATTAGGAAAGTAGTTAATCAACAGCTCATTACCATATGATGCCTCATTCACTTCACCCTCACACTCTGCTCATAGCAGACACTTGGACAGGCGTCGTGAGAAGAATAACAACCACCTATATTGTTGCTAGCTAGATTGTCCATGGCTGGTTTTGTTTGAGATTTTCCAGGCTCTATTTTAAGATGATTTTGCTAAATGTTAATAATGCATTAGGTAGGAAAATGAACCAGGTCTAACTGGTTTCCTCTCCTCTCTATACTGTAGACTGTGGCAGTGAAGCCAGGATACTGCTAGTGGACAAAAATTTGACTCTGTGCCCCAGGAAGACTTTCATATTCCATTAAATATTAATTTCTGTTTAAAGTCTAAAGTGTGAATTCAGCTTTTAAGCCCGTCACTATCCATTTTAGAAGACTGAATGCAGCAGAGCCTTGGAAATAATAGAGTTACGCCAACAGAAGTGTGAAATTATCAACAGTCACATGGTTCATGGAGAGGCTAAACCTAATGTATGGCACAATAATTCCAGGAAGTGCTTGGTTGGCAGTTTGAATATTTATAAATAAGTATATATACAAATATATCATTTCATTTTTTTGGAAATTAGTAGTGAATAAATGCACAGATTTACATTTGAAATATAATTTATAGGGTACTTTTAGTATTTAGGCTAACTTCCGGGAACTATTTTGAGGTTCTGTTGCTCTGAAAAAATGGTCCATTGGAGTGAACAGAGATGACACAACTCTCTCTTTACATGGAATGCAGGTCTTGACGATTCGGCATCAATGAACAAAAGTGTATAGTTGTGTCTGTATACAGTAGTGTGTCTCGGCAGTATCGGTGCACATATTATGCAATATGTCTGTTATTGGGAAAGTGTCTCCAATATGTAAAAGATTCCATTAATGCAGTGACATGTTTCGAAGCATGGAAAAATCTCTGTTCTTGCAATGAGGAGTGAGAACAAAAATACTTAAATGTAGAGCTATCGTGGTTGCAACTTGCAACCGCTAAATAAACAATCTGTTTAAGATTGCTGTATGTTAATAACATTGTTTTATAAAGTCACATTTTTATAAAGCATATTTAAAAACAATCATCTTGACCAAAGGGTACACAATTATCCAAACAAGAATATATTTTAAAAAAGTATTATGATAGCTTTGCATTAGTTGAATACATTGTATTTCCCTGTTCATTTTAGTCTTATCCTAAAATGGTTGCTAAACAACTAGGATTGAGAGAGCCTCTAATTGACCAGTGCCTGTTTCACCCTTTGGGATTGGTTAGTTAAACATTAAAATATCCCGTAATTAGGTTTACATTACTGTACCTTTTGGGATTAGGATCATCGTATTTACATTGCCATAATAATCAATCCAGACTGTCCTGCCTTCTGAATGGTAACCATGAACCACATGATCCAGGCCCCAAGTGGCCAATCAGGTCAATTATATCCTTTTAAACCAGATGTCAATCAGAGACTCGGAGTGTGTGTGTGTGTTCGTCTGTTTGTGTGTGTAAAGGCCCATTTCGTCTTCTGCGTTGATCTTACGCCATGCCTGTTAGGGGTGCACAATATATCGAGTATCATTATCGTAATATCACGTTGCGCAATATCATATCAAAAATGTGGCAGGAAGTGCTATATCCAGTTTATTTTGTGGAGAGATGCGTTCATTGGCTGTGTGGCTTAGTTGTGAGCAGCTTGGAATTGGAACTGTTGTTGTACCAGTCCAATATTACAATGTTGAAAATTATTTTTTATGTTATGAATATATTTTGATGCATTTTCATATAAACCTTGTGCTTTTACTTACAATATGTTTAAAAATATTGAAATTATTATCGATATTGCAATTTTTAGGATCAATATCGCAATTTCACATTTTATCAATATCGTGCACCCATAATGCCTATGCCGTCGGCCGAAGGCATACCTTACACCATCGTGAGTATTTTATACTGCGCTGGTCTGTGGACCTCTGCACGTTTACTGTGCATGTTAAGCCGCTATTGCGAAAGTGCCATGTCGTAAATGCGCTCGATTAGAACACAAACTGAGTGTACACTCTGGCATGATTTGGGCTTCCATCCACAAGACTGTTGTTGGCTGCGTAGAATCGACGGACGGACGGGTAGTTACATTTATTGAGAGGTGCGCGTCAGCCTCGGCGTAAGGTATGCCGTAGGGTACGTGGCTATGGGAGCCTATGGCGTAGGGTCCACATAGGTGCGACGCAGAAGCATAAATGGGCCTTAAGCAAGAGCACCGCCAGTTCTGTTTAAAGTCTCAAACACAAAATAATATGATCTGAAAGAGTTCAAATGCATTGGGACACACATCAGCCATAATGACAATTTTGCTGATGTCCCACACATTTAAAGGGGATTGGAAAAGGCTTCATTCTGTCTATTCAAACCAGGGGGAAACATTGCTAGAGCAAGTCAGTTAGAAAAACCTTTCACGTGAGACCCAAACCTCCAAAGAAAAGACACACAAGCCTGTGATTAACAAAAAAGGCCTAAAAGTCTAGTAAGGAAAAAAGCAAAAGACCGCCTCTCCATGCCAACATCTCCGGATCCAGTGAAAACAACAGATCTGGCAACCCGCGGATGATGCATTGGTTGTGGAGAAAAACCTGGCAACCTCATCTAACCAGGACAAAAATTCCCTGCGTCCCTCGATAAAGGCCCAGCTTTAGAATGGCATACACACAAACAGAAGAGAGAAGGGAAATAGGCAAATTCCATAGGTGCTCTTAATCTGTGTGACTGTGGCAAGCAGAGTTAGCAGGCTGTGGTCAAACATGTACTTGTATAATTGATGGGTGTGTGGGTTTGACACAGAGCTGTCATGCGTAATCTAGGGCGATAAATCCTGGTGGAGTGTGTGTGTGTGTGTGTGTGTGTGTGTGTGTGTGTGTGTGTGTGTGTGTGTGTGATGAGGCAAAGCTATACCTTGGAACAGCATTTGTCCTTTTGTACGTGTCGGTGAGTGTGGTGGACAAATCTACTGTATGCCGTATACACACTGTTGCATTGATGTGTGTGTGCTTGTGTTATTGTTGATTCGGGTAGGTTTCTGTGGTGTATATACATGGGTATACTCTTGAGCCTTTGTGTGATGTATAGCATGTTTTCTACTTTATACTATCCCTATGAGAAAGACCTGTCCTCCTCAAACTGTGTGTATGTGTGTGTGTGTTTATGTTACACCAGCTGTATTGTGCGTGTTCATTCAAAATGTATTCATTCCCTAGCCTGGCTCCTCTTGCTCTCTGCTCAATTCTTTTTATAGATTATAGTGTGGAAACCCTGTTTGCGTTAGCGTTTTCACAGCCACCCTGCTGGCGGTCCAATCAGGGTGGGTTAGTGAGATGACGTTGAAGGCGAGCGTGCTTCGATATGGTGGTAGTGCTAGCAGATAGATGAGGCAACCATAACAGTCGATTGGTTAAACGCCGTCCAATAGTTTCAATATTAACCAGAGGTCTACGCCCAGTAGGAGGCAATGGGGTGTGGCCAGGCCATACTCACAAATGAGGCTTTTCCACTGCACGGTACCAGCTCGACCCTACTTTCCTTAGCTCAACTCAGGGGTCTGCAACATGTGGCTCTTTAGTCCCTCTACAGTGGCTCCCTGTGGCTTTGACAATCATCATGGAGAACTGAGATCGTGTGTGCACAGGAGCTGGGCTTAGGCTAGTATTCGGAATATTCTGTCTTCAGGTCTCCAGAAATGTGCAATTAAGATTTTTTATTGTTTTTATAATCGCGTGTGCACAACTTCCAGTGAACAACATCAAGCATATATTCAGGTAGCATGTATTTAAACGTGTATTTATTTAACTGTTAATTGATTACCTGCAGATATTCTTGAGCAGTGTCCCATTGTGTTCTGAAACTTGCTTTAAATAAAATAATAAAATGTAGCATGAGGTTGTGTGTTCCCCCTGGGTGTGTCGGACAGTATTCCTTTCTCGTTGGTCGATTGAGTACCTCGCTGTCCGGTTTAATTGCAGGGCCTTTGAGGGGGAATCGATTTAAACAACAAGATAACAGAGTTATCAAACTGTTTCATTGACTGACCATCTTTACTGTCTGTCTGTCTGTCTGTCTGTCTCTCTCTCTGCCCCCCTTCTCCCACCACCACCTTCTCCAAACGTGACAGGTCGCCAAACATGTCCGCCCGAGAAGTTTGACTGTGGAGGCGCTGCCAGCAAGTGTGTGTCGTTGTCATGGAGATGCGATGGCGAGAGGGACTGTGAGAACGGGGCGGACGAGGAGCAGTGTGCTGCAGGTGAGAGGGAGAGATAGAGATAGATACAGTAGATATTTGGCCAGTTGGGCTTGCTTAAAAGATCATCTTGTTGAATGAGGTGTTAATGTGCGTTCAACCACGTTTCTGTGTAAAACAGAAAGACCGGTATTTTGCCTTCTTATTCACTAATGTATCACAAGGATTTTCTACAGTGTGAACAGGCATTAGAGCATTTTTCTTTTTTTTTTTGAACACACATACTATGTATACTGTACATTACAAACACATGTTCTCAGTCTAATCTGTATACAGTTTAACACACACATACTGTACATTACAAACACATGTTTTCAGTCTAATCTGTATTCAGTTTAACACACATATACGTCTCATGTACTGTAAGTGACATACATAGTCACCTTTTGTTAGACCACCATGTTTTTACATTGTTCTGCCTGAAGACGCAGCTTTAAAATAAGCATTGATTTTCCTTACAACAGCGTATACACCCCCCCTCCCCACTGAGCAATATATCAGACATTTGCCCTCTACTGGGTTTTGACTGTTTACTGTATATACGGCATAGGCGTTCGTGCGTGCGTGCGTGCGTGTGTGTGTGTGCGTGCAAGCGATTTTTATTTCTTTCAACATTTTACTTTGGATGAACTAAATTTGCGACTGGTCACGTAATCTACACTCGGCCCCGCCCTCTAAACTTAGCGTTACCACGGCGAGTAGTCTGGTCTATGTTCCAGCCATATCCGTTAGACTCGGCTCCCGAAAGCAATGGAACAGCCAAAACCAGAAAACAAGTTTACCGATCGTGAAGTAGACCTATTTATAAATGGTCTATTCTGTGTGTATCGTCAAACCTAAAGATACCACTAAATAATAATGCTTGGGTGACTATAAAATTGAAACGGACCTAAAACGCGCCTAAAACGGGCGCTAACACGTTAGTACATGAGGCCCAATGTATCTCACACACACAGAATGATGATAAAAATGATTGACAGCCTTGAGGCCAACGCCCACTGGTGGCGGCGTTCGGCTTGTCGCTCAAGAAATAGAACCGCGTTCTAAACCATGGCGTCTATGTGCTTCACACGATGCCCCCTTTTAAAAGGAACTAGTCCTAAAACTCTGGCATCTCTTGACGCTCGTCAGCGCCTACAGTGGGCATTTGCCTTTAGCAGGGGTGTGTGTGTACGTGTGTGTTTTTGGTGCTTTGAAAACGAAGACACACATGAATTTGTATGTCTTAATCAATCGTAGATCTTACTAGAACTTAGTATAAAACCTAGATGTGTAATATGTTTGTTTATGTCATCTGAAGGTGTGCAAATAGCTACAGATTGCATTTCACTGTGAACATTTTTAGTTTCCGGCTGACCTTAACCAACTTTCCTGTGGGATTCCTTACCCTGTTATTTTCTTAATGTGCAGATCCCTTCTTGAGTTCTCGCTGTGTTGTCTCTCCCTCCTCATCTTTCCATTCCACGCGTATCAGTTCTAGACGTCCAGTGTGAGTTTTAACAGTGTGGGGCACTAGCACGCCAGTGTGTGCGGCCATGGTCCAAATGCAAACAAGAGCCCCTGTTGATACAGTTGGGCTTGTACAGCGCCACAACGCAACCAGCTAGAAAGTAAATCCTCGTATATTATAAGTTTCTGACTGCAAGCGTTACATGGCACCATATCCTGGTCTCAAGCAGCGTTTGTTGTTGTTGGCCTTTAATGCTTTAGTAATCTTGTTTCATGTCTCCATTTTTCCAGCACTAGAAAGCAGGTGGCGATGGCAGGATTTAAAGTTTTATCACATTATGTGTGCGTTGACGTCGCCCTTTCACACATTGTTATATTTTATACAGTATCAAGTGTCAATATACCAACTGTTGCGTGTGTAACCAATAAGTGTCATTCACAAACTGTTTTGAATACATACATTTCCTCTAGCTGCTAATATACTGTATATATTTATTTTCTTTCTTTTTTTCATTTGACCAATCAGTGAACCAGAATTAATGTCCATTAGCATAACAAAATGAGTCAAACTGCACTCAAATTTGCCTGGGGATTTACTAACTAATAACTTTTTTAATAACCTTGAATGTCATAACATTAGCCTTCATTCTTTTAAATGAGAATGTCTTTCTGTCTGTCTCCCAGCTATTTCTCATCCCCTTTTTTCCCTTATATCAGAATGACCTGCATGTCACAGGAGTCTATGGGCTGTATAATTCTCTTCTGTTGTCTCTGCATTGACACACAGGGCAATTGCACGCTGTACATTCCCTCTGCCTCATTTCATCTGTATGGTGCATGTGAACATATATGCCTTAACGAGGTGAAAAATGACATGGTTATTACAGCGTTGAGATATTTTACGGAGGGCCTGATGATAATTGATTTCCTGCCTGATGTGTGCTTGTGTGTGTGCGTGTGCGATGAGCCTGGCAGTAGTAATAACTGTTCCTGATGGCTGCTTGAACTATCATTTAGAAGATGAAAGAGGCATTGATGGATACTGAGGACGTCGTCTGGCTGCAGTTAAAGACCGGTACACGTTGATCGCCCTTTGAACGTTCTCACTGATGCCCCTGTGGTGGCTACGAGGAGATAGTTATGCTTCCAGCCAGCCAGCAAGACGTATTAGGATCCATTAAAATACAGTTCCATCACCTGGGTTAAAGATATAAAAGGGATGCTCCTCGATTTGTGTTTGGATTTTCCCTTTGTGGTTGAAGTCAGTGTAGTGGCGATGATGATGTTTTGGTTTAAAAGGAGCACGCATCTTTCCACCCTGGCCACTAGAGCAGAGGGGCTGGCATTCCTCTCTACTCTCCATGTATGTAGCCAGTTCTGTTTAAAGTTCTCTGTTTGATGTCTTCAAAATATACAATACACTACAGTATCTACGATACATCTTGTGCTCGGCAGCCAAGTTGGTCCAATTAAATGTCCAAAAAGTTGTTCTAGACTACGCACAACCATAACGTCAGCTATGGATGCCTATGAAACAAATATAAAAAATTCCAGGCCTGGAAAAGCAACAACGAAAAAAACATTTGAGAAACACAAGATTGAAATGGACACCGACTTCTACAAAAGAACAACCAAAATGCACCTTCTGTCAAATTTTGCGTTCCTCACCGATCTGTCATCACATCACATCACGCTGTACTTCTTGAAGAACACATGGCACAGGCATTACATCTACTCCACGGTATAAAGTTGTTCTTATCCAAATGCTTCGCAGCGGTCTTGCTTGTTTTATTTTTCATGTCACCCCATACCCAAACACTTTTACAGAAGAAATACAACAGAAAAACAGGCTAACTCACAATGTAGTCTGACAGAAGATTGTGCCGTAGTCTTAATAGGCTATCAGTCTGGCTTTCTGATGGCCTGCACCATGACTTACATGTGACGGACTGGCAGAATCCCTGGACAGTATCTAAAAGTAATTATTTCCGTGGCAAGGCTGGTGGGGAAATTTGGTTATTTTTGTCAGCCCCTAAATTAATGCTTGCTAAATTGGGTCACTGAGGGTGCGGTTAGAGGGGTGTGGGAATTCAAATATGTAGGAAGTATGAAGATGTTCTAACATAGCATATGTTTGCACCATATAGAAATCATGCTTTTAAAATACACATAAACATGCAGACATGTACCTTGCCCCTAAACCTCTCACTTTTTACGTTTTACTTCTCCTCCACATCTCCATCATCTGCGTACTGTAAGTGCCAGTCAGTGTGCCGCTAACGATACTTAGTTTCATCAATATGGTGAATTCAACATGGAATCAAGGAAGAAAGAGTTCATTATTATGGCTCGGAGTATGTGAGCGGAGCTGTTAGAAAACCTGCTCATCGCTCTTAGAGAGAAGTCTACGCTCCGCTCCAAATTGCCGCTCCAAATTCCCTCCATTCATTTTTGTGTAGTCATAATTGAAACAAACCTATACCATTTTGTGATGATTTAGGCCTATCATGTATGTTGAGTAGGTTGTTTGATTTTTATTAGAATGTAACAATGTAGTTTATTAACGGCATGAATGGGGGAGAATAGGCCTACAGTAGCCTATCATTTCTAATAGACTCAAGATCTAGCCTGCCTTTTAACCAAAATATAGCCTATAGTCTACACTCAAATCCATAATGTAGCCTTATATCGTGTGTGTTGTCATGTGTTATTTTAATATTAACACAGAGACTCAAGTTATTATTTGCTGCGTCATTGGCAGCTACTTCACTTCAGCCTTCCCTAGGTAGATGGCGCCAACCACAGGTAAGGGGTATAATTACACGTATTAAAAATACCATACATCACACGCTATGATCACACGTAAACAAACAGCTACAATGTGACTCGCCAAGATCGGAGCGGTACTTGAGCAATATATTGAGAGTTCAAGGATTTGCTCTCCAGACTGATTCTCGCGGCGAAGTCAAACTGAAGCTCGTGAGATCAGGGCAGTCTTGCGAGTCTAATTCTAAAAGGCACCACACATTCACACGGCTAGAGGCTTCTAGCTTATTAGACCTTCAAAATAGGTTAAATAAAAAGTACCTTTCAGCTTCCATAGCCTAATCTCTCCTATAGATATATGGCATATACAATCACAAACACATATCCTGTTTTATATATATATTTATATATTTATAATATATATATTATATTTTATTCTTGTTCAAACTGACTTACTTGCGAGTCCCTGAGCAGTTTATTGAACTGAAATACTTCTCATTTCACAGTATATGGTTCTCATTTTGATGCAATGAGTGAAATGTCCTTTTTCATGGTGGGTAATTTTCTGTCAAAACATTTTCTGTGTAAGAGAAGGCAGTAGTTCTGCCTTTACCAGAGCTACAGCTAGCTCTGTTAAAGTCCCAGAGTGTCTAGCAGATATATGCTAGAGTAGTAGAAACATATATCTTTAGTTACAGTATTGCTACAGTATGCTGCAATTCAAAGTTCTCTCTGGTTCTATCATGAGCTCCGCAGAACATTTAAAACCTCAAACATCAAGGAGAGGGAGAGGGGGGGGGGAGAGAGAGAGAATGAGAGTGAGAGGGAGAGAGAGAGAGGGAGACAGGGTTAGAGATTCACTGAGGCATTCAAGGGCCCTTTGTGTAGTTTTCACATGTGTGAATGTCACAGTCTTACATTATATAGCCCTCTTCTGGATCGATGGCCACCAGGGACAAGTTGGCTGTTTTTATAGCCGGGGAGAGAAAGGATTACAAGTGGGTGGGTGAGTGGGTGTTGTGGTGGGATGTGTCTTATGGGATATACTCAATATACTGTTCTACAACTGGAGGCAGGCATGCATCGCTTGGAGTATTGTCAATTTAATAGTGAGAATAATGCAAAGTTTGCATTCACAGAATATGTATTCATGAATGATACTCTCACAGCGTAAGTTGCAACTTTAATGCAACTTCTACAACACTATCATTACAGCATAACACATTAATGATATAATATGATTCAAAGCACATAGGAAATCATTTTTTCTTCATTATTTTTAAGGACCTAGATATGTCACTATTATAGAAATGAATATTGGTTTGTTTTAACATTGGAAGGCAGGCTATATATTTCCATCGTCCTCGCTTGCGCACACACACAGGTGCACACACATGCACGCACACAGTCCAGCTCAGACAGTAAACGCCTCCATCCCATTATTTGATAAGAGATGAAGAATGAGTCCACCTACATTTAAAATATTTCAGTAAAGTACTGTGTGTGTGTGTGTGTGTTAATTAGTGAGAGACATTGTGTGTGTGCATAGGTGCAGGTGCGCACGTGTGTGTATGTGTTATATGGTGTCAGTTCACCCACACGCCACAGAAGACGTTCACATTTGCGTTCATGCTTCGACCGACAAATGTGCATATTTCCCCGCCACAATGCAAGCAAACATTTCCGTGTCCCGCTCTCCCCTCCCATCTTCTCTCTCCGTGCGCTCTTCCTCGCTTGTCGTCCTTCCACTTCCATGGTTCGGGCCGATACAACGGTTTCTCCTGTGGACACAAACGCTTCCTATGCTGTACATGCACACTGTATATGTCAACACATCAGGGTGATACATACAATACGCAGCTATGGAAAACCTGGTTTGACTTTTTAGGAGTTATACACATTATTTATAAATGTATGCAGTAATAAATAAAATAAAAAATATAAAATATATACTGAATACGTTAATTTCCAGAGCTGTAATACACATATGGTATGTATGTGTGGTGGACATAACCTACATTCAAATAATAATTTAAAGCAACATTACAAAACTGAGAACCCTTCTGCATACGAGTTCTGAGTGGCCTCCACCCTCCCAATGCCCAGCCCCTACCCCTTTCAGCCACACAGTCGGTCAAATCATAAACACAAACGTTATTTCCCACATGAAGCTCTTGTGGTATTCCCCATGAGCGGGCTACATTTGAGTTGATGGAGGAGCAGCATCTAGGAGTTCACTGAACCTTTCTGTTGTTAAATTGATCAATCAATCACTTTTGGGGTCCCCTCTTTAAAATGTCCACTTCAAATGCAGTCACGGCAGGGGTTACCTTCGCGGGGACGTCCGCGATCCACAGCTCGCTCCATCACCAATCATATGTGCATGACGTCAAATCACGTCTGAATAATGATAGGATTGTGATTTATAGCGAGGGAAGGGTGACGATGCCATGGGAAATGATGATAATGCCATTGACAGGCGACAGCTGCAATACATGTCTATTATGGAGCAGCAATCGTCGTCCGAAATCACAATGGCCTCTTGTTTATGTATTCATAGATTTACTGCTTGACAGTTATCCAAACAAATGCAGTTATTTTCCAGGCAGGCTTACAGAAAAGTCAGCTGTGATGGGGAGGGGGGTATTGATGAGATTTAGACTGTGGGGATGTGCATGTTTTTGTAATGTTGCTTGCAAAAGGCATTGTGCACTTAATCGGCATGGTAACAGATTTCCTTGTGTTTGTGCACGCAGCTACGCGTGTGTACACAAAAGCTAGCGCTCTGTGTAAATGTAGACTACACACAACCTGGCCTGATTCACACATACCACTAGGGCTAGCGTTTCCATGCCCAGGCTGTCGGGCTATTCATATTCTGGAATAAGCCGCTGCGGAGAGGTGATTGAGATTTCACGCTCTGCTCTATCATGTGCTATGACCCCTTCTGCGTGTGTGTGTGTACGTGCTCAGCCCCAGCGTCCCCATAGCCCAATACCCCAACCCAGCCTGCTACCGTTTAACAACCACCGTGATGGTGGTTGTTCAACGGTTCATAGCAATCACTGTTCCACGCAGTGAGTTTGAGTCTCCCAGTGTCTGTGGTGGTTATCCTTTTGATCTGGGCTTCTGCTTCACCAAGACTCTCCAGACCTCCGCTGGCACGCTGCATCCATCTTTTATTTTTCTTCTTCTTTTAAATGAATCAGGCACACATACACGCACACACATGCTCACTGTTGTGCTACTGGGCATGTGGAGATCACTTTATGTAATCCTGGGGGTTTCCTCCAGAGGTACTACAGGTAACACATCTGCATACAAACTTCAACAAAATACTCTACCTAAATGGTACACGTTACAACTAAATGTTACACATGTTAGAAGTATAACTAAATAGGGAGTGAATTATTACCTTCAATATTTAAGTTTACATGTTTTAGATATTTTAGTATTCTGTTTATATGTTAGGAAATATTATTTATTTAGAGGAAACAACGTGCAATGTGGCTAGAGATCCAACAATGTTTTCCTGTTTGGATTACTGTTCTTTGGATAACATTTTCAGCCTCACTCATCAGCTAATTTGTTTATACTGTCTAAGAAACCTATCTACAGTACCTGTAATTACTTTATTTTATACTGTAGGCCTTGATCAAGCAGGGGAAAGCAGGTATACTCGGTGTACTCATCGGGTAGTGTATGTCAAGGCTTGCTTCTCCTCTTAAGACTTTGTAGATTTCACTGGGGAACTATGGCGCACTCTGTTTTTAAAGTAATTTAGCAGTTTAAGTGTTTAAACACAATGTTGAAATGGAAAGCCTTCTGTGATTTTAAAAAAGGGTCATAAACCTTGTTATGTTTTGGTTGCATCACCCAGCTGTGTGTGTGTGCGTGTGTATGCCTGCGTGTGTATTTTCTCACAACAGACAATTGTTTAATTTGACTGACTTTAGTACGACTGCACGTTGCACTGTTTTTGTAAGTGCGTTGCATTATTGTTCTAATTCACTGTGACTCTATATGGTGTGTGCCTCCTCAATCTGTCTTCTATCAATCTACTCCACAAGGAGTACCGGTATCTCCGTGACGTGACAAAGATATGGTCTGAGGGAGAGAGAGAGAGAGACCTTCTATGCTTCAAAGCTCTAATAATGTATCCAAAGTACAGAAACATTTCATGCGCTCACTAGGGAGAGAGGCTGCCTGTCAAGTTGTCTACCCTTGTCTGCACACGCACGCATGCACACGCACACACACACACACACACTCCCTCCGGGCCCCATGTCTGGCTGGCCCTCATGTCAGGAGTTGAGAATATGCATGGTTGCCTCTTCGACCGCCAACCTAAACGGCAGGTTGTCATTTCCAGGATGGTGCATGGTGTTGGACGCAAGGTGGATGTACTGTAAAAAGACTGTGCATCCATCTTGTTACCCAGCAGATATTCAGTCTCTTCCGTTCATTAGCACTAGGGATGTCATGATACCAGAAATGTTGTAGTCAATACCAATAGCAGTGAAATTCCACGGTTCTCGATACTCATTTCGATACCACGGGGCGGTGGGATCGAATTATATACTTAAATATATATTGTGTATGTATGTATGTGTATATATGTATATTCTTTATATATATTTTAAAATATTCACATGTACTTAAAT
Organism: Forbesichthys agassizii; assembly: GCA_026546735.1. Classification (NCBI taxonomy): domain Eukaryota; kingdom Metazoa; phylum Chordata; class Actinopteri; order Percopsiformes; family Amblyopsidae; genus Forbesichthys; species Forbesichthys agassizii. The sequence continues at coordinate 19,960 of JAODLL010011464.1, read as the reverse complement.
GAGGCTCTAACTGTTTATGTAGCTTATGTAGCGTACATTACCAGTTATTAAAAGCTCAATATCAAGCTCATAACATTGTATGCTCAGACTGCCAGTCAAATGTCAGCTCTTCTGAGACTGGAGGGTTATCTACAGCATGTGTCATTTATGTCACATTACAATAGCGGAACTGCGGAACAGTTTACTCAGCCGTTAAAATATTTATGAACTGGAAAATCTGTCTGGAAAGAGTGGAGGCGGAGCTGCAGCTACACTTCCACAGTACTGACATGTCCAGGTTGGATTTCCGGTACCTACGGTACTGTACAAAAACTAATACCGTGATGTTTTCACAATTTGGGCATCGACTTGCTATCGAAGTACCGGTTCTCGTGACATACCTAATAAGCACGTGTGCTTGAACATCTGATGCCTCCTAAGCTCGACATTTACTCTCTGACGTTCGGGAAGTAATACTGTCAATATTTAAATAAGATTTACAATACCTGTAAACAGCCAGAATCTTGTTGTTTCGTATTCCTCACTGCAAGTTTATCATCCAACTTGGTCATTGAGTTACATAGTTGGTTCATGTGCATGTCAATCAAAACACCTCGCATGTCAGTAGGCATGTACTGACACAGTTAGCCAGCGCTGTGTCCCAGACTTTCCATAAGGAAAGGCTGGCTCTGCGAGACCACCCAGTAGGGGGCAGCACGCCCCTCTGCTGCTCACTGCTTGTAATGCTGCCAGAGCTGCCGGCCCAATATTTACAGAGACACAGACATTACCTTCACTGTCAAAGGGTTCTGTGCCTGGGGGAGATAACCTGACATGCCAGATGAATTGGTAGTCACAAGTCCATTGAAGCTGTGTGTAAAGAGCAGGCACTTGGCGGTTGATTGGACTAAACATCTAGTCGTTTTTGCTGTTGGTAAACCTAAACCACACCCGCTTACTGTAGCTATCCTCACGACGCTGATTTGTAAGCTCAGTTGGTACTCGGAGTCTTGGACACATTCGAAAAGATCTCTAGGCTTTCCAGTCTGATTCTTACAGTGGATTTAAATGTAAAGAATTTGATCAGGATGGTCTCGTGGGGAAGAGGCTTTTCCACCCAACGTCCAACTGTGTGCAGTGGAGCTTTTGAAAAGTGTCCAATGTAAGTCATTGGGGTAGCTACATTTGTCAACCCTTTCTTAAAGGTATTTGTTCATCTCTCTATCAATAATTACCTTTATTTTACTAGGCAAATCAATTAAGAACAAATTCTTCTTTACAGCTCTCAGCTCTGCACATGTAACTTTGGTATAGAGTTGTCACTGTACCGTACAGGATACATAAGCTTTGCAGTGCTTTCCCTGCAGCGTAGAGTGGCAGGAAACTTGGCTAGAGTAGGAGTCGACTTATAATGTGTGTACAAACAGGAAGGTACTCACATACAGTAAGCAGGCCCCACAAATTTTCATGTGTGGGAAGTTATAAAAAATAAGTGAGTTTTTCAGATATTACTGCATATAAATGCACACAGAAACGTGTTTTTTTTAATTCATGATTTTACAATCTTATCCTATTGCTATCCTATTACATTTTTCCTCTTCCCCCCCAAGCGTAGTTGTGTTCCAGAATAAAGATGGCTGTTTGTACACCATTACACATGTTAGTCTGCCAGTGCAATGTGTGGTTCAGTTGACACAGACATATTTTATTGGTGCCGTCATGTTACGGATGATGAATACATATTGATATTCCATAGTGTAGATGAACATGTTGTTTGTCCGCTATACGGCTCATTAACTCAGCTGTCCTAATGCCTTCCGGCTGTAAGATTGCTAAATAGAAGGTTTTAGATTGAGGCAGTGTTCTCTGTTCCTGGATACGTGTGGTGTTTTACACAGAAAGCTGAATAGTTAAAGTGCTATCTATTACTTACTAGTTGGTATTTCTGCCTCACAACATGATTTATTTTGTTAAAATCATAGTGTGAATGTATGCAATATGTTTGGATAATAAGCACAATTCTGATTCAACAATATGAAATGGCTGTTGTTGTAAATGTACCATACTGTATTCTTATTGATACCAGATTCTTATTAGGTATACTTCAGTAACACTGTAACAGCTTATTCATTTAAGTTTTGGCTTGGTTTCCCAATGGAAATGATACAGATTTTCATCTCGAAGATATGTTCAGTCAACATAACAAAAGAAGACCTAGCTATATATACTACACCAACAAAGATTTCGGCAAGTAGCAAATAATCTGTTTAAATGGAAGTATAGAAACATTAATCATGTTTCCCAACTCTCTAAACATCAGATGACACTGCAAAACACCTGAGCTTCCATGAGGACGCAGTAAACGGTGTTTATGTGCTTGTCTTAATTAAATTAAAAGATCTGAGTGGAGACTATTAGCATGCTACCAGTAATAGCTAGCAGGGAATTAGCTATTATCATAATGAGTCCCCTCTGTGTGTGTGCGTGTGCGTGCGCGCGTGCGTGCGTGCGTGCGTGTGCGCGCGTGTGTGTGTGCGCACAATGTGGTGGTTTTCAGAGGAATGTGGTTACTCCTTCACTCAAAAAAGAAATGGTCTGTGGTAACACCACATACATACTCTAGCCACTCAAACAAAGATGACATTGTGACATTGAAAACATTTATCTAAAGCAATTTAAAGTACAATTAGGGTGCACACGCTTTTTTGCTTGTTCCGCACCAAAGTTATTTTTGTTACATTAGAAGTGATTTGGGTGCACATTACACATACAGTAGATGTGCCTTGTGTGTGCTGAGAGATGTCTCCTGGACTGTTATCTATAATCTATTTAAATAATTAACATTATTAGCTAACATCCACGGACATATACAGGCATATTATATATTGACCGTGCTACAGAAGAAAAGCAGGTTCTATTATTGTTTTAGTTCATCACTGTTGCATATTATTCACTTTGTCATGAATATTACATATCATGCTTTCAATGTTGTCTTTCCATTTATATGTTGTTATATTGTATGTTACTGTACATATGTAAAGCCTTAACTTAACCTTAAACAATCACAATACAAGCTATCTCATGATTTTAGAATTCAGTACAACTGTAGTGATAGACACTACATTGTCTGCCTAGTGAAAGACCCCACCCAGACCAGACCCCAGACCCAATCTACCAGACTAGACCCCATATTACCTCCAGATGAGATCCCAGACCCAATCCCCCAGACTAGACCCCATATTACCTCCAGATGAGATCTCAGACCCAATCCCCCAGACTAGACCCCATATTACCTCCAGATGAGATCCCAGACCCAATCCCCCAGACTAGACCCCATATTACCTCCAGA
>JAODLL010011464.1:0-16532 GCA_026546735.1 Forbesichthys agassizii | reverse complement strand
TGAGATCCCAGACCCAATCTCCCAGACTAGACCCCATATTACCTCCAGATGAGATCCCAGACCCAATCCCCCAGACTAGACCCCAGACCCCACCAGATTAGACTGGACCCCAGACCCCACCAGACCAGACCCCCACCCCAGTCCCCAGACCCTGACCTCCTCTCTCTTGCCCCCCCCACCCCCTCTCAGATGGCAAGGCCTGCCCCAGCCAGGACTTCCAGTGTCGCAACGGCAAGTGCGTGGCGCCGGCCTTCGCGTGTGACGGCGAAGACGATTGTGGTGACGCCAGCGACGAGGAGCGCTGCCCGGCGGTGCCGTCCACCGGCGCCAGCGCCCCCTGCGGGCCTCACGAGTTCCGCTGCGACGACTCGGAGTGCGTCCCGGCGCTCTGGAGCTGTGATGGAGACGCCGACTGCAAGGACCGGTCGGACGAAGCGGCGGAGCGCTGCGGCCGGCGGGCGGAGCCCAGCACCAGGCCCCACTGCCCCGCCGGGGAGCTGCCGTGCGGCAGCGGGGAGTGTGTACGTCTGGCCTGGAGGTGCGACGGAGACGCAGACTGCAAGGACCGGTCGGACGAGGCTGGCTGCCGTAAGTCACCTCTGTGGATGGGGGGGGTTAATGTGTGGAGGTTGGTGGATGGAGGTGCAACTATGATGATGCTGCCTGCAATGGGGATGGGTGGGGTGGATGGGTTGTTGGATGTGTGGGTGAGTGGATGGATTGATGGATGTTTGAATTTAAGTGTATTTCTGCAAAATGCACAACCCCTACCTCCTCATTAATGCTTTAGTTGTAATTGTACTCTATGGAGGAACTCAAAATGGATACATAGAAGAGTCTGCAGAATGACTATTGTAACTTGTTCAGGTGTAATCGTTTATTGGTTGGTTGGTTGGTTGTTTGTTTGTTTGTTTGAAGTATCCTCTTGATTTTCCCCGTCCAATCCACTTAGGAGCAGTCGGTGGCCGCGCAATGGAAAAACCCACTTCTGAATCCATTTGGTTTCACTTCGGTTCCAGTTTTATTGGAAACTACTACAACAGCACTGTAATGGCGTCTAGCCAGCAGTCATATAATGTAGTGTGTGAGTGTGTTGTCATGCCAACGTGTAATTTTTCTAGGCGTGTAACGTTAACGTAAAGTAATGGTCACCAGAATTTGGAGCTCTTTAGCTAAAACAGCGGTCATTTAATGAGCCATTATCAAAACACACAACGTGACTCAAATAACAGAGACTCACAGCAAGCCATATTCTCCAGGTCAGGGAACCAACCTTCACCGCTGAAGCAGATAACATTTATATGGCATCTAAACCCCGCTAATGCCAAAACAACCGAATGAATGAGCGTTTGTATTTTTCAACACAGCTTGACGTGGGTCTGTGTGTCTGCTTCAGCAGAAGAGGAAAGGTTGTTTTTATTGTCTGATATGGCTTGCTGTGAGGCAACACAATACTTTATATCCTGACACGGAGAGCTGACACAGCTTGCTGTTGTGAGGCTGTGTGTGTTAATTTCCATTATATTTCCCATAGCGGTTCATTAAATGGCTGCCGTTTTTGATCTAGACTGATTTATTTTTTTTAACAAGGTGTGTGTGTGTGTGTGTGTGTGTGCGCGTGCGTGTGTTTGTGTGTTAGGGACATGGGCATGTGTGAGTGAAAGGCGAGGTCTTGTTGAGCTAGGCCATCACATTTATGTTTCATATGACTCATAGACATGATGGCAGAAACCACTTTGGCCGCATACACACTTATACTATACACACTATATGTAATGCACTGACTCTTAACGTGCAATACACATCGGTGAATGATGTTACAGAACTGTGTGGATATATTTAAAAGCAGCCTCACATTAAGCGGCCTTTCTTGATTCTACTTATTAGCACAATGCGTTAAAAACCAGCACGGCAAGAAGACTCACTTTACATTAGCTCTGGAAGGTTGTGTGCCTGTTGCGCGGGACGTCAAAGCGCGGTCCGAGCAGTGTATTTTGTTTTGCTTTGAGCAAGACAGAACTAGTGGAGGTATACTATACCTGCATCACCACAGTGAGAGTGCCAATGTTGTGGGGAAGAGGTTGAATTAGTAATTGATGTAGATGAAATATTGCAATTAGGACAGTTAGCGGATGAATCCACCTCGACACCAACCACTCTACATCATCACACTCTATAATGATCCTTTTGGTCTTTATACCTTATTTAAAAACCTTTAAAACATCATCTTTCTCTCTCCTGCTCTGGTAGATCAGCTTGTAGAAAATGACTTTGCTGGTATTTAGGCTTTTACCAGATGGTTAGAAGATTTGAAGGAAATGATAGGGAATGTATAGCTAACTTAACGAATATAAGTTATCGCTATGATTCTAACAGAATGCTAATGTCTTACAACAACCAATGTATGACCTGTTTAGCTATTGAAAATGTACTTATTTTATTGGAAGTCACTTACTAGTATTACAAGATAGGCTTTAAGCATGTTGGTCAAGGACGCTTACAGGAAGGCCAACTCCGAACTCGCGAGCTGAAGACCCAGAACACAAGATCACATCTTGCCTTCCGCCCAAAACTCCTCCTCCTTGCTGTTATTTCAAGTGACGGCATTAGTTCCAATGCACACAAACACCCACACACACCCACACATCAGAGGTCATTATCTCCCGCTGTCTCATTAGAAACATCTGTCTCAATAAGGCTTGCGTCGGTGTGAGTTGCATTCAGACAAGCGATGGGGCAGGCTGAGAGTGGGAGGGGATGAGAAAGAGGTTAATGTGAGTGAGAAATAGTCAAATTATAGCTGTAGTCACTCCCCCCCCATTCCCAATCCCCATATGGCAGCATGTCTGCAGATGGCGGTGGGATATTATTGCTATTCATCCTGGAGATGTATCATAATTAGCTGAGCTCAGATTCCAATCATTGGGCTGATAAAATCAGCAGTTATTTTTGATGCCTCAGGATTAGGGCTTATCGCTGCTGATTATAGCATTTCTACCTGTGTGTGTGTGTGTGTGTGCACGAGCGCGAGCGAGCACAGCAGCGTTTCTTGAACAAACGTGCATACTTGACATTGAATGAGTGTGTGTGACAGTTTTACACCTTTGGTAACTTTCTTTTAGGTTTTCAGGTGTTTCCTGTACAGCCTGTGTGTGTGTGTGTGTGTGTACACGTACAGTATGCGTTTGTGCGCTGGCGTGCGCTGGCGTGCGCTAGCATGGCCCAGCACTGGCTGCTGGGTTACACATTGTACGCCTTGTTGTGTTACAGTACAGCGGTGGGCTGCTGGAGCAATTGTTCATATCCGCCTGCCTTGTCTTGGCAGAGCAGGTCGAAGCACAGCGCATGAATAATTAAACAGCCAGTTAAGAAGACGAATGAGCTAAATAAGCCGGCCCCCCTGCCTCCAGAGCAAGCACATACAATACAGACAGTCAGGGGCTGACGCGCGCACACCCACACACACACACACACAGGGCGACACGTGCACTACAACCACGTAGTGGATATGTGTTTTGTTCAGACAGTGAGTGAACACCTAACTCTTTTTCATTTCCACCGGGGCTTTTCTTGCGGTGCAGCGTGAAGCAGAGCTGTATGAGTGATTGCTGTTGGATTGGAACGCACATACAGCAGCTCCGATCACGGTGTAAAAAGCCACAGCCTTTCACACATATAAGGGCTGCGCGAATACACACACAAACGCTCGCTCGCTCACACACACACGCGCAGGCGTAGGTGTTAATTCAGGACTTCACTTCGCCTTCCTCTGGAGATCTAACATGTGGAGGTTCCACAGAGAACATTACTTTCTGGCATCTGCACATATGCGCGTGTGGGTGTGTGCGTGCGTGCGTGCGTGCATGCAGATGTTTGAAGATGTGTGTGATGTGTATATACTAGCATGCACATTAGTAGATGATGCTAAAATGCTAGCTCACGTCATGTTTTAAACGATAAAGCATAAACCGTGTATGTTTGCACACGTGTAGCACTCCAGTGATGAGGAGACACATAATCAAATAGTTTATACGTTTGATTATGTTATTACATTTTTGGAACACATTATAGGGTATTATTTATAATTTTTATAAAGAAAACATTTGAACTTGTGCTAACATGCGTGTGTGTGTGTGTGTGTGTGCGTGATGGTGTCTCAGCCCTGCTGACGTGCCGGCCAGATGAGTTCCAGTGTGGCGATGGGTCCTGTATCCATGGCACCAAGCAGTGTAACCGGGTGCACGACTGTCTCGACTACAGCGACGAGGCCGGCTGCATCAACGGTGAGCCATGCCCACCGTGAACAGACACACCGCGTGCGTCACATAGGCAACTCTGTGCTGAACGTGTGATGCCATACACCCTCAAAAGCTTGACACTTAACTCTCAGACTTTTGAGAAGTAATACCGTCGATAACCAGTTAGCTGTTAGCATTGTCACTCACAGGTATGTTTGCGTAATTTTTGGCGCAAAGATAGAGCAGTGCTTTATTTACTTATTTAAAATGTTGAATGTATTTTAATCAGTAACCGTAGCCTACTAATTTTACAGCTTTTTAAAAATATTGATCATTCTCTGCGCAGCTGACTTTAGACCAGGTTTTTTATTGGTCAATCACGTAATCACGTTCGGCTGCTTCATGCGCTAGACCAACTCACCCACGGGCACTCAAATAGGCGCAAGTGCATTTGCTATTTAAACGTGTGCGTTTGACGGGAAATGTGTCGGTCTGAAACTAGCAAACACACTTGCGTTTCCACTTAGCGTTAGGTGTAACAAGGGGCCCAGCTAACATAATTCCACTCCTGTATCTGTACACCTTGCAGGTCGACGACTCAATAGTGTTATTTTTTTCTTTCTTCATCAGTGTGTGTGTGTGTAGCTGACCTGCCCATACTCGCAGGTCTTTTTTCTTACTACACGAACGTGTATTTGCTTCTGTGTTTTACTTGTAGGTGGACATTTTCTGTTTCATACAAATGCATAGGGTCTTTCTTGCTGGTGTTTACTGCATGATGTGAGAGGTAGTGTGTTAGCTGTGAAGATAAAAATAAATAGCTTTATGAACAACACTGCCAATATATGGCTATAGTTTGTGCACGCAGATTTTTTTTGAAGTTTTTCCAGATTACTTATTGTACTAAGAGAGACGGTTATTCTGTTACTACTTTCTCTAGCTCTAGTGAAGCGGGAGTACTACTACATGGAAGAATGTAGTAGCATTAGTAAACAAGGTCCTTACGGTGTATGCTAGCGCAGTACATGCCAACGCTGAGCTGCCGCGCTGAGCTCTGGGGTTGTTGCACTGCCAGGAATAACATTATAGATGTTCCACTTTTTGTGCGTAGTGCAGCTAATGGCCCATTTCAGTTGCACCTCTCCCTCGATTCCCGGACGAAATGTTTGGCAAAGTCCATTAGTCACCTTTCTAGGCCTGGGGAGGCAACCTAGTGTGCTTCTATTTCGTACAATTCTCAAGAAAGGTCAGTGGAAGTTGCATGAGACCCCGGGGAAGTCTAAGAATGCTAACCTAATCCGTCTTTATGGTGTTTGCCATTAATATAGCTACAAAATGTGAAGGGCCTAGAAGATTCCGCTGTAAGAACGGAGAGTGTATTGACAGCAGCAAGGTGTGTGACAACGTGAAGGACTGCAAGGACTGGTCTGATGAACCAATTAAGGAGTGTGGTAAGAGAATCATCCTTCCTTCTGCGTGTGTGTGTGTGTGTGTGTGTCTGTCTGTACTGGTATTCTTCTGGAAATGTCTAAAGCTGATGTGCTTAGTACACACACACACATCGTTACCCCAGATGCGGTTGGACGCTCTGTTCAGTAATAAGAGATACATTTGATCAAGGCAGGGTAGATCAGAAACAATCCTCAACTGTGTCTTTATTTTATGATCAAAGCATACTGGCTGGCTCTGCCCTCTAGGGCCAGGGCAACGTGACTGGACTACATTACCCAGAAAGCTCAACTTTGCTCGAATTATCCATGCACCAGTGACTAATGGCTGTTAGTACACTTCAGTCACAAATAAATCTGCATATAATTAACTTGGCATATTGACAACATGGTGGTCATCTTGTTTGTTCACTGTAGCCGCAGAAATATTTAGAGGCACATCTGGTGCTCAATGATGGTGTTGAGGCAGAAAGCAGGTGTATCTACTGGAGGGAATTTAATTTGAATTCAACCTTCATTTAACCAGGAAACCTCACTGAGATTAAAATCTCTTTTTCAGGAGAGACCTGGCCAAGAAGGTGTCATACAACACATACAAAAAATAAAACACATGAGTTGAAAAGTAGTAGCTCCATATCCTTTATGATATAATAATAAAAACGATCTTAAAGGAACAAAGTCACTTTCAAAGAGTTTTGAAGTATTGTGGTAAAGGCAGCAACATTAAAACATGGTTTGCCCAATTCTGCACGGACACGAGGAACAGAGATTTGAGCTTAATCCGTAGTGGAACTGTTCAAAACAAGGCTACATTCTCTGTACACCGTTACAAGACGGAAAGACATGGAAGTGAGAATATAGTGAACTGTATGTATACAGTTCAGGGCCTGCCCATGTCTAGTAGCACAACAGAGAAAGTACTATGATTGATGCACCGTACGAGTGCAAAGCAGGTCCTGTCCAGAGATCAGTCCAGCGCATACATTGCACTGAGGTCAGCATATGGGATATTGTGGAAGATGGGCTTGTGTGGGGGGAAGTGGTGAATTAAGTGGTTTTGGATGCTCTGGACCTGTACTGCTTTTTTACTGAGGGGAAAGGCTAGAAGAAGTGGTCTAGGTGGGAGGGTCCCTGGTGTGGGAGGGTATTTTAACTGCCCAGATGACGGTGTGCTTCATGTACAGTGAGCTGACATGGGGAAGGTCACACAGTGATGTTGGAGGCTTTGGTCACAAGCCTCGGCGTCCTTGCTGTGTGTGCTTCCACACCAGTGTGAGAGGATGTTAGAGCGCCTCGCTGTGATGGCTTTATAGAAGAAGACAGATGGCTTTTTGACATGATGCTCCTTCAGTTGCCCGAGGCAACGTCAGCCAGCATCAATGTAGTGTGTAGTGTGTAGCGTTGGATGGGAATGAGCTGTGGAGAGGTTCTCTTTAAAAGCCCTGCCATTACTGCAAAACACTAGTTTATATTTCATTTTATGTTCTGCAATAATCTCCACTGGCTCTTCTTTTGAATGTTTTATCTCCCTCGATTGAATGTATATTTTTGTGAACAACAAACATGTGTTGCTATTGTCTGCCACTTTCCAGGGATACCTGCTCTTTTATTTTAGTTTATTTGTGGGGGTCACATGTTTTCATAGAGAATTTTGTGTTACACAGAGAACTGCAAAGCCTGTTTTTTAATATTTTTTTTATAATGTAGTATATTTGCATTTGGTATCTTTTCAATCTCTCTCTCTATATCTCTATCTCTTTCTCTAACTCTCTCTCTATATATATATATATATATATATATATATATAACTATAGCTATATCACAGTCTCCCTGTGGCTTAAATCTTTAATGTAAACCGGTAATGAAGGGCCAGCTTTAGCTCGCAGTGCCATTCCTCGCCCCCCTTGACGACAAGGGAGTATTTGGAAGGAGAGATATTGAGAGGACGGGAGGGGTGTGCCATCTGTTCTCATGATATACGGACACAAGTAATGTTGAGAAGGTATGAGTAAAGTAAAGGTGACTTCAACACAACTGTAGCTAAGAGACCAGAGTGGCACCCCACTGTACAAAGGATTGGTTCCAGGTGGGTTTAGCCAAGATAATGCCTACAAGCTGTAGACAAACACGCACAAAATATGACTTTGCTTTACTGCCTTACTTGCTCCTTAAGTTGTCACACACCTTTTAGGGGCAACGTACTGGGAATACACATATTTATAATGTGGTTTTTATTTTTTTCGTTGTTTTTTTTTTTGGAGCATTTGCTCTTTGTGGTTTACCCAGAATGCATCGTTCTGTCTAGTATCCCGCTGGGAGATGTTTCATTAATATTCATCTCCATTCTCTCCTCCCTCCTGCCCTGTGTCCTTCATCTCTTCCTTCTCTCGGCAGGTGTGAATGAGTGTGTGGACAACAATGGCGGCTGTTCCCACATCTGCAAGGACCGGAGGATCGGTTACGAGTGTGACTGTCCCCTCGGGTACAAACTCCTGGACAAAAAGACATGCGGAGGTGAGGGGGGAAAAAGCATCATTGGGGAGTTTACATATGGAGTCACCTTATGGTGCTCTAGCCCTGGGTTCAACTCTCAATTATGTGGGATATATTTGTATTGTTGATGGGTGGGATCCTTTTGGGGGGTTACCCTAGCACACTGTACATGCACTGGCAACACTGGCAAATAGAAATAGATTTGTTCTAAAAAACGAAGTGTTCATTCCTAATGTGGAGAGGGCCATGAAAATTGGAGTGGTGTGCCTGTGTCCATGTCCCCCTCATGCAAGAATCCACTCACTTACTATTTCTCTAGGTCATTTAGCAGCTTAATCCAAAGTGATTTACAGGGACTACAACTGCATAATTAAGTATTAAGGAGATGGTCGTTTTTGGCATAACACTGTCAACAACTATGTCTATGCCAAAAACAAACTGTACAAACTCTTTGAGGACTATTATTTACACATTGATGGCTGCGTTTGTGCGAGGCTGTGTTGCTTACGTGTGTGTGTGTGTGTGTGTGTGTGTGTGTGTGTGTGTGTGTGTGTGTGTGTACGTGCGCGTGCCATGTCCCCAGACATAGATGAGTGTGAGAACCCGGACACTTGTAGTCAGATCTGCATCAACTACAAAGGTGACTTTAAGTGTGAGTGCTACGAAGGCTACGAGATGGACCCAGTCTCCAGAACCTGCAAGGCCGTGGGTAAGTGGTTTGTCGTGCACGTACACGCACACACACAAACGATATTACTTGGTCATGCAGCAGCTTTGTGTAGTCACCCCCTTCCACCCACCCATGGGTCCATGTGAAAGGAGAGGCTTCCTTTGTATGCATACGCTGCGCAGCAATCTGTACAAAGGTACATATTTGCCAACTTCTTTCTGTAGCCCTCGTTGATGAAAACCTCAGTCAGCTGTCCTTCCTCTGTACCAGGGGGTTGGGGGGTGGGGGAGCTTGATGATAGAGAGCTGGCAGGTCACTGTAGGAACATATGTAGGGTTCATGCTCTATACTTTCCCTCGGTAAACACTCAAAGCATGGGTGTGAATGAATATCAAGCTACTGGTTCCTGGTAACTTTAGCAACAACTGCCACCACCCCACATAGAGAGGCAGAGGTGTTTGCAGTGATTAGCGTGATTAGCACCATATAATGTCTAGGTTTAGTCATTACGGGGAAAACTGGTTCGTAATGAATGAGTTTAAAGCAGGGAGAAAGGCGCTTAAGTTAAGTGGCGTAAAAAACATCATTGATTGCTCCGTCGTCCTCTGTGTGAATCTTTATTACTGAGACATAGCGAATAGGCCCAGTCAGGAGCAGAGACATTTATTAGAGGGCATGGTGGTGTGCTAAAGAATAACTTTATGCCTGTTTAAGTGATGGAGATATATTGTTGCTCATGCTGCAGCAGAAAGACAAATGGTGAGGAATAAAATAAGAAGGGGGATTATTATTATTATTATTACTAACACTGCCGTTTATTTACTCAGAGCCTTAAAACCGGACAGGATCGTAAATAATGTTTTGTCTGCTTTGTGAGCCTATGGTAATGTGAATTTAATGAATCCATATTGGTGGTTGGATCCCATATCCCTTTTCATATGCATGCGCGCACACACGCAAACAAATGCATTCCTGCACAAATGCTGATGCAACACCACCCATCATCCTCAAAAATGCCTTGTGATTGGTCAGCTTAGTTGTCCCGTTTACAATGAGAAGTGACAGCTTATGGTTTATGCGAACAGTACCTTTTTTGCTAAGATATATTCTAGATAGGCCAGGGTATTTCCATGTTTAATTTGCCCTTTAGGATTCCTGTTGTTTGGTACCATGATAAACACAAGGCCATATATACCGCTATTCTTTTATCGGTTTCTCAGTTTTCTACTGGTTAGTGCTGGTTGAGAATTGGGGGATAAATGTCAGCTGACTGAAAACGAAGTGGTTTAACACTTCTGCACTCTTTAAAGTGTTATAGGTTTGTTGTAGCTGTAACAAGTGTAGTTTGAGGCTCTGTGGATTCATATTTCAAGCTAACTCACAGTTGTGGAGCCAATGATGCCACGTAAAAATCCAAGGTTGAAGTAACGTTGCATTCAGTGTTCAAAGCGGTATATACTGTGCGTGCGTGCGTGTGTCTTATTTTTGTTTTTAGTACATTTAAGCATATTTAACGTTCCCTGAATAAAGTGTTGTTCTACACTAATAGTGTTAATTATTTTGGGTGTTTACAACCTAGTGGATGCAGTGCCACTCAGAAAAAGCGTTGCCTTCATTTTGTTTGTGCGGGAGCTGAATGGACAAAACAAAGAGAGTAGGGAAATGAGGACAGCCATGAGTGGAGGAGGTGCTCTAAAAGTGATTACTTTTTAAAAGAAATGCAGCGTTGTTAAAGCCATACAGACATTTTGACATTGTTCTGTAGCTTAATTACGTACCTTCAGTATGCTTGATTTGTCATACTAAAATTTAAATATAGTCACTCAGGATGTTTTTTTTACTCGATAAACTGCCAAAATTCCATTCTAGTTGCAATTTTCATTTTGACAGTTGTACATAGTCCCCAGAAGAAAGGAACGGCAGACAAGCCAAAGGCATAGGAAGGTAAACAGCCGCATTGTTAACAGTGTTATTGTTTTACCTCCAATTGCTCAGTTGAAAAGGGTGTCGCATGAGCTCCCATTCAGACACACACTTTTTATCTATCCACCACTTAATCCACCATTCGATAACGGTCCAAAACAATCCTGTTACATTGGCAAATGTCCAATCCAGTCAAGTATTTAGTCTAAAACGCATTATTAGATTAAGACATGTTGTCTGCACTGACTGCCGTTGCAGTAATTTCATATTAACCTGCAGACTAACCTTCAATTCTGTCACTTGTTTGCATGTTAGCGGGGCTTGTTGGGTGGGACATGAAAATAACCACTGCAGTCTGATTGACACTTTAATTGAACAAATAGGAGCCCTGCTAAATCTTCAATAGCCAATGGCAGTCCGTGTTGAAGCTACACCCCATCCCACATAGTTGGACTGGTCAACAGCGTGTCAGTGTGTAGGCTTAACCAATGGAAAAACGAACACATTGATTTTTTTTCTTCATGCAAAAAGCTAAAATTACTATTATAATAGAATATTTGAATCTCAGAATGAATCTCAAATACCTACACATCAACGAATACCCGAATAATCGAATATTCTGGTCCAGCTCTACTATGCACATGGAATGGGCAGCTAGCAAACAGTGAGTTACACTACAAAAAATCTAAATCTTACCAAGTATATTTGTCTAATTTCCAGTAAAAATATCTAACTACACTTAATATAAGACACAATCACCTATCAAGATCTAGCCAGATATGTCTTATTTCAAGAAATCTTACCAAGCAAATATTTACTTGTTCCATTGGCAGATTTATTTACTTATTATGAGCAAATATTTTACTTATTTTTGAAGAGCCATTTTTTGCAGTGTAATGTATTTGATGAAAGTGTGCTGTATTAGCTTATTAAATAAAAACATTTAGTAACAGTCGGGGTGAGGAGTATACGGGTCATGTGTCAATCACTTGGCAATCCAACTGCTGAAAATAAGTTGTAGTACTGTAGCTGTAATAGTATTAGTATGAGTAGCTGTTGTCCTACAGTAGTATCAGTAACGTGCTATACAGTACCAAGGCAGTAGTGTTTGTATGTGTATGTCTGTGTAATTGTGTAGGCTTCAGCCTTAGGTAACTTAACTGTGCCAAAGCAGAGCACAGGGCAGAAACAACCCTGAAACACACGTGTGACTCGTCCCTGCCTTGAAAATAGGACAGTGTTGAAATGAGTCCCTGGGCTACTTCATCCACCTGCACTAGTCTATTTTAGACACTGGAAAATGCACACATGCAGAAACAAATATAGGCAGCAGCCTTAAGAGTGGATCTACAGTAGAAAGTACCATGTGTTTCAACACAGCATTACATGCCAGCGTGTGGTGTGATGAATTAGTTTGGTTAAGAAACAAACAAACACTAGCTAACTCAAATGTAATTGGTTTTGGCTAATGACAGCTAACATTAACTTAGCCAGGAGAAACCAGGAGAAAGTTACTTTAGCCTGGTCAGGCTGGGAATTTCCAGTTCTACCAGACTATTTGTAAATTTCACATTCTACAATTGAATCCATGTTTGTAGCAATATGTAAAGTATGACATATTATCAAAGGAACTATTCTCACAAAAGTGTATATTCTCAGTGCACTGCACGTTATTATTAGGGTTCCCAATAGTAACAGAACAATTATTCCAGCCTGGGAAAGTTATCTTATTTACAGTTTTTTGTGTAATGTCATGGGAGATGTGTGGGCATGGTAATTGTCAATTTTCTTACTAAATAACTTCTGAATTGGTTTACATGTCACATAAATACAATTTCTCTCCTTGGAAACATCAGGGAATGTTATTTTTTTACATAGATCATAAACCTGTATACTGTCAGTTTCCATTCTAAATATCACTGTTTATCTATTGTTTAGCCTTTGGCAGCTATTCATGAATGTCGTGACTGTACCACTGTTGTAGAAATTTCACTGTTTCATCTTAATCTGTTTTTAACTGTGCTAAATCAACTGGACCTTCTAGAAATTAGCAAAATGTCAGTTATGGGCCTATATTGTTGCAACAGATTTATTCCTTTTGTGCAAATGCCACACCTGTACATTGAACCATTTTTTGCCCTTGTTCAGACCGGAGTAGGATATGAAGGTCACAGGAGCGAGATCGCGTAGCCTCCCAGCCAATATTGATTTGTTATTTGGTGATCTTTTCAAAGGTCATTAAATGCACTTGCTTGATACAATACCTTAATAGCACGACATGGTAATACTTGCTATGCTGTATAAATCGATGTGAATATTCTATGGCACAGGGACAATGGTGATATATGCATTAATTATAACGCGTACATGGCTGATTTCCCAATTCAGCTGCTGCTCTCAAATCAGAAGACATAAGCACTGCTCTCTGACGTTGCACACCTTCGGGGGGCAGATGTACTAACACGCTTGTGCCCGTTCTAAGTGTAATTACATTGCAGTGTGCTCCTTAATAATAATAATAATAATAATAATCAACATCATATGGCTAATGCCGCATTCTGCATCAGGAGTGCAGAATGTCAAGTGCCACTTTTTCCATACATTAATAGGAGGGTTGAGGGAAAAATCATTTTGTGGAAAAAACATTGGAGAAGATGTAAGGAAAGACATATCTATTCTGGTGTATGTACGAAAACTGTAGGGGAAAGTGCATGTCTTTTTTAAGGTGAAACATCTCTTAAAAGAAAGCACCTTTCCTTGCATAATGAAAACAACAGCAGACAAACACACAGGCCAAGAAGACATGCTGAGTGCGGTTTCTCGCTTGTTCCCTGTTAAAAGAAGCCTTTTCCTTTGTTCACCTTTAAATGTCTTGCCATCTTTTTTTTTTTTTCCTTTTTACTTCTGCCACTTCCCTACAAATAGCTGCTCTAGCATTACTTCTTTGTTATAGATGCCCAAAGTGATTTGGTTTGGAGGTTTGCCCCTGTACAATCTCTACAGTAGGTTTGGATTGATATTATATCTGCAAATATCTTATGTCTTATATATCTTGTGGAAACAACTCAATGTATATATTTATTGTTTTGTCGTGTTTAGAACGTGTATTATTAATTTATTTCTGTCTCATATTTCTGGTCATGCATTACAGTTAAAGGTTAAAGCTCCTCAGAACTTGCATTACAACACCTAACTTGACAGTAGCCTGATGTGGGACTGTTTTTCCCACCAGGTAAAAGTCCATACCTGATGTTCACCAACCGCCATGAGATTCGTCGCATCGACCTGCTGAAGAGCGAATACACACAGGTGGTCCCAAAGCTGAAGAACGCCGTCGCCCTTGACGTAGACGTGTCCACCAACAAGATGTTCTGGTGTGACCTCTTCCACCATAAAATCTACAGGTACGGCCATCTTGCAAAGGCTAATGAAGCCAACAAACCTGTTCATTAAACAAAAGGGTCATTCTCGAGAATGCATGCTAACTTCGAGCTCGAATCAAAACCAACTCCCTTAGAAGCTCTGCACCACACACTGAAATGCATTGCGAAGCCAAGGTTGTTGTGAGCTGTGTTCGCCATGTTGTTTATGTTCCTATTTACGGAGCCAGGGCTGTGTAGAAGTATCAGATTGTTTTGTTTTTTTTGCACGCACAGAGAACGATAAGATGGCGAAATGCAAGGAGATCATTGGTGAACTTGACAAAAGGTGCATTAGATTACAATTAGCTTACAATAGCAGACTATACCCTTTTAACTAGATAATATGAAAGTGGGTAGTATACAGTACTGTATATAGTTCCATCTCTGTCTGTATCCATCCTGACTGCCTCCACTTGTCGCGCCATCTGTTAACAAGACACAGCTGGGAGGCTTGGGTGTTTTAGTCGCACCTGCAAAGACGGCATCATTTGTCGAGCAGTGAAAGGTTGACTTCTGGTTTGCCCTTCAAGCGTACACACACACACACAGGCTCACACAGGCTCACACATTAAGATAAGCACTACATGCAGAATTACAGATACAGATACTGCGTGACGATACACAAGTGCACACAAACATATATTTGTGTGTGTCACCTTGATGACTGGCAGGCAGCAGTTGGAGCGTTTCATCATCCCATTGGAGCCATACTCTCTTTTCTAATTTTACTGCCTCAGGAATCAACGTCATTATTCGTGTCTTTATCAAACACGCGTGTGCGTACTGTGCATACACACTCAGCAACACAGGCATCTGCACGGACACCTACAGGGATTGGAACAGACAGGAGAAATGCATTTTCAATTATTAACTTTTGCAGTGAGGGTGGGGGGCACACTCGTGCACTCGTGCACGCGCGCACACACACACATCTATATGCACAGTACATGTACCTCAGATAGCCCTGTTGTCTCCATGTACTCATCTTATTTTACAGTTAATAATATTTGTGGAGGCCAAATAAAAATAAGTATTAACCTGCAACTATATACACTCACCGGCCACTTTATTAGGTATGCTTGCTAATAGTACCGGTTGGACTTCCTTTTGTAGCCCCAGTTTCCTGTTCTTAGCTGACAGGAGTGGCATCCGAACACTGCTCACAACATCAGTGACCTAAGCTTTGCAATGTGTGGGGCGGACCTTTCATGACTGACTAACCCTGCCTTTATTCTTGTTTGTTTCATGCTTGGGTTGTGCTAGAAAACTCTTCAGTGTTGTGGGATTACAGGCAGGCTGTGTAGAAGGAGTTGATATAATACCTACTCTAGATATCTTCTCATATGACACAGGCCTCCAATCACCTTCTTGAGATACTCACCTTTGTCCACCAGCCAGTTGACAAGCACTGTATGTGTTCAAATGACTCTCTTAAAGCTTCTCGTCCACCTTCCGATCTCTCTCAGGAAACAGTCTTTAGTTAGACCTGCTTCAAATGTGGTGACACATATTTGTCAGCGAACGCATCTTGCCGCTCTTCATCGTATGATGAAGAACGATATGAAACTACAACACAGGACCAATCTCTCTCTGCATAAGAAGGAGTTGTCACCTTCCTATGCAGAAATCATTATTTCGAATAATTCAGGCGTGTCCCTTTAACAATACATCGGGCTTCCCCGGACGCCGTATTCATCCATCTGTCTCACCCCTCGCTCCAAGTGCTTCGGAAAACGTATTTCTTGGCATTCCCACCTTTCCCAGAACACCTTTCCAATGTGCAACGTGGTGGGGTGTTAATTGTGGCATTGCGTCTTTCTCCATCCGGGCTGCCTCGTACTGTGTTGCCTCAAAGCCTGCCAGCATGCAGATGGGAGCTTTTCTGCCGCTACGTACTCTGGTGGAGGCCAGGGGGATAGAAGGGAAGGGTGAGCGAGACAGGTGAAGAGGTACAGTGAAGTGTGGGGGGGGTGGACAGATTGCTTTGTGATGCTGCTAATGAAAGGAGACAGCAGGCTCATTGTGCTCAGTGGGAGAGCTGAGATGGTTACCATGGCATTGGGTCATGATAACCCCGACAGGCTGTTAACAGCCCCGGAGGTTCCCCAATCTCTGTATCTGAGGTGTTAGGGCTTGAAGTGTTTTTTGTTTTTTATTTTATTGTATTTTTATCAATGGTTCAGTAGCGTATGTGACGTCATTGCTAGCTGGCTAATACCGCGTGGTTTAGTGCTGTACCAAACGATTATTTTTTTGTCGATTAATCTATCGATTATTCTTTCGATTAATCGGATAACTACATTATTGATAATATAGAAATCTAGTCGATGCCATAGGG
>JAODLL010011454.1:0-29649 GCA_026546735.1 Forbesichthys agassizii | reverse complement strand
GGTAGCCAGCATTAGTATTACATTAAAACACTATGTGTGTTTCAGTTCCAAATAATCCATCGAATAGGCCAGTTTTCAGAAAATGGTAGAGAACTGAATTGTCATAAAGTTATGCAAAGTTTAACTGAAATGTTGATTGGATTTCATGACAGACGGAAAGTATTGATTGACGGACAAAATGGCAGATGGGAACATATCTGCTTTCTGTTTGGCCAGACTGCTTGACAAAAACTATGGCGATGTTGAGTTCTTTGGAACCGGACTACTTGCTAGACTATTGCAGTACAATGTGACAGCATGTTACGTAGCCTATTATAATTGTTTTAGTTGAGAGATTAATCTAATTAAATTCACACATTTATTTGCGCCTTGTCATCATCGATCATGAAACGCATGATCGAGCATTGCTTTCAACAGACCCGCACTGGAGTACACGTGGCCACCCCTACTTACAACCCCATTACAACCACTACTAGTTTCTCAAGCTAGCTCACAAGCTTCCAGGAAGCTATAGGAAGCGGCCGGTCGGCCCACCCACCTCAAAGATCTCCTCTCGGGACACCTCGATGCGGCAGTGGCCCGCCTGCGGTTGCTGGAGGGACAGCTCGTGGCGGAGCAACTTCAGCTTGTGGACCAAGTCCCTCTCGTAACGCACCGCCATCTCCCCCACCCCTCCTACCCCTCCTCCTCCCCCCCCGCCGCCCCCCCCCCCCCCCTCCGCCCCCCCCACCGCCATCTGGGGCGCCTGGGATGACTCCTTCACCTGGGAGTGCTGGCTGGAAGGGTGAGGGAGGAGGGGGGGGTGGGAAGAGAGAAGGAACGCAGAGTAAAGGGTTAGGGCTGTGTTCAGACCTAACTTATTTTTTAATTAAAAGTGCAGACCTCCGCATTTTTCACGTAGAAATAAAGTAAAGCAGCTAAAACGGTTGTTACGGTTGTTATGGGAAACACCAGGTCTCACTACGCCACTTGTGATTGGTCAATGTAGGGCATTTTCTTCTGAGAAGTTTTTCTCAACTACAAAAGAACTCCGGAGCTGCTGAAAGCGCCCGCGGCACCGATGAATTTGAGCTTTGAAAAACACGGTCCACTCCATAGGGTTATAACGTAACAAAGAGGCCGCTTCCAAAAAGAAGTTACGTCTGAACGCGGCCTAAGGAAGCCACTCGCTAAGCTGCTTGGGCCAACGCCTTTAAAAAAGGTGAAGTTATTCACTTCTAATAGCCAGCTAAGAAACAAACAGCAGGGATGCACAATGTCGACATAACAAACTGTTAGACTGGATAAAAAAGAAAGAAAAGTAAAAAAAATAAATAATAATAATTACATTTTGGTTGACCGCATGCCGGGTTTGTTTACAAAAGGCGAGCGGCTATGGTGGAATGGTTTCAGCTCAAACACAGACGAGCAGCCGGCTGAGGCGTCTAGAACAGCATGTCCCAGGTCAACCAGCAACAGCATGGAGTTATTTAATCACGTGCATGCATAGCCAACAGCCTGCTGTGGGTACGCTCTGCCTTACTGGCATGTCATCTGCTGCTGGCACAACTGTGTCTCGTACATACACCCGCGTGTGTGTTGTGTGTACCTGATGATCGTATGGAGGCGGGGATCTGTGAATTGGGTGGTCCGGTTGTTGTGGTCCACGAAGTAGATGCGGCCGGACACGGTGCTCCGGACCTCCCAGCCCACCGGTAAAGGACCCAGCTCCTCACAGCTCACGCTGGTCAGGTCCCTGCAACCATCGGCATTCACCATCTTGATCTTTGACTTTATGGGAGGAGCCACCTAAACCTCACCCCACGGGTGATTTCATTCAACGTGTGCATTCTCCCGCCTAAAGCACGTCCTCTTACTAACCCCTCGCTACGCACTGAGCCAGACAGGAGACACTGTTGCTTACAGACACACCAAGAGACGGCTAGCTCATCTGGTAGACCCGACGCAGAAGAGAGGAACAAAACCTCAAACCTCTCAACTGCCCCAAAACAACAACAACTGCAGCATGCATGGCTCGTGGCTGTGGATGCACAATGGCCAGGCACACTATGCTCTCAGTGTTGATGAATGTTTATTAAGGACGTGTGGCAAAGGGGAAGGACTTGTTCTCATTTTGAAGGGGCCTCTTTTAGCACACTGAAAGGTCTTTTTAGAAGCCACACATCTGCGTAAACAAACAGACAATTCTGATGATCATAGAAACATAAGCTTTACAAGTTATTTTAAATGGAGGAAATATACAGTGACGCTGCCCTTATCTTATATGATCGTGTCGTTTTTGCAGATTAATAACCAATGTTATATTATTCAGAAAATGAAACCATTGTCTATATTTCCTAGAGGACAACCTAGCCGTACAACCTAAGAAATGGTATGAAAATGTAATATCACGATTATAGTGGCCAAAATGATCCCGATTAACAGTGTTTTTCTTAGGTTCTGACAAAGTTACACACAGTCTGTCGTAGTGCTGGGACGATTATATAACTATGCTCCGATCTGAAAAATAGGTCCGTCAATGGACTATGAGAGGCAGCAATGAGCTGCGAACATGCCCAGTAATCCTGAGACCAAAAGAAGAAGACAAATATGTGGCACGGTGTGTGCGTGTTTGTGTACCTACCCTAATACATCCACTGATGTCTGTAGCAGATTCATTTGACTCGGCTTATAGCCTGTAGCGGTAAATACCAGACGAGCAGCAGCTAACAATGTTAGCGTCAGCACTCTGCTAGATGCAGCGCGTGACATGCATTGGTACAAAGCATCAACGAAAACATTGCGGGACACAGTGAAAGAGCTACACGCGAACATGGATCCATTGAAGCGGAGAAAAATAGCGGAGTTCATTGCACAACATGTGCAAACACAAGGCATGCAGCTACGCAGATCTGCTGTGTTTGAGCGCTGTCACGCTCTGCCTTGTTAAAGGAACACTAGCGGACGCTTCCGTTTTCTTCTCGCGCATAGACCAAATATCGATCTGATGATTCGATTCTTCGGAAGAAGCCAAGCCGAACTTGGTGCATCAAATTCAGCTTGGCTTCCACCATGTGTCCCTAATTTGGATCATACCTAAAAACATTTTAATGTTTTATGTGCTATATAAAAATAATTAACAATCTCAAATTAATTTAGCATTACATTGAAAGCAAAAACACACAAAAATGTTTTTTATATTATTGGAAATATATTCACGCGTTAAGGGATTAATAATAATTAATATTTGGAATGATAATACCAACCATCTGGAATTTTACAGTGGTTTATCGTGAAACCGATAACAGTTACATCCCTGTTTCAATGTACTACTGTAGATAAGATGACTATTCTCTATCCTTGCATATACCTATTTGCTTGTGGTTGAAATAACCACAGGGGCCATAAAAACGGCCTCATCTTGTTAAGACCAAGATGAGGTGTGTGCGCGCGCGTGTGTGTGTGTGTACCGAGGTATCCGTGGGTCATGCCAGGTGCTGACTCCCGTCTGCGTATGGAGGAAGTACACCTGACCTTGTACGGTAGTTCTCTGCTCTGTAATAAACACATATCAAGGGATAGAAGGTTGGCACATACACAAACACACCTCTTTAAAGCAGTGCTTCTGAAGCTTCTTACCCCGTTGCCCTCAAAATAGATTATTCATAACATAACAGCACAATATCAAAACACCTAGTCACATATAGGAAGTGTTTTTGACCTTTTAGAGTGGTTCTATTCTGCTACAATGTGCCGTAAACGACGTTTATAACGTATCATAGTAATCACCATATCCCTCGGGCAGGTCAGGTGACTGGTGACCATGCGGTCGGTTCTGTGGGGTGTGGCCATGGCCTCTGGAGTCCTGGCCTCGGATTCGTTGAGACTGAAGTCGGCTCTCCTGACTAGGTGAATCGAGTCGACAGTTCCCGCCTCCCGCAGCACCAGTGGGGTCCGAGTAAGGCAGCGGCTCCTCACTGAAGCATCCCTCAAACACTGGCCTACACACACACACACTCTATAGTAAAGCCCCGTTCTGTGTGATTTATTGCTTTCACATGACAGATAAACAGAAGACAGAGCCCAGCATTTGGCCACTTTGTATAATGCTGCATTTGTGAATGATCAAATTGGCCAATAGTATTCAGTTGACAGACTCACCCATCATTTTCTAACAGTCCTCTGCAGTCCACTACTGGACCCCCACTGCCAATACGATCTCGCGTCTGTAAGCTCACTGGAAACACACACACGCACACACACACACACACACACACGAAACACAGGTTAGCTTAGTGGTTCACCCCCTCAAGGCCCCGTTATATTTGCTTTGTGCAACACGTACACGTAGACAAGCGGCTAGGAATTGTGAATATACTTGCCTGCGTACCTTGGTGTGCTTGGAGGATTTTAAATATACGGCATGGAGACATCGTATCTAGATGCTGGTAATTACGGACTAGCTCTACTAACTTCTCTTTCAAACTATCCCGCCTCTGTTGTTCTTTGTTCAGAAACGGCTGTTAATCGGCCCGTCCGATCCTGAAATACAGCCCCCACGTTCATGCGCTGTATTGCGTCATGCATATTTACATATTTGAGGACGCACACAAACTACGCCCGGCGTGCGTGGAAGCCACCTTGCGTACGCATGATTAAAAGCCAAGTACATCGCGGGCTTTAGGGTCATAACATGAGAGCAAATGGAGCAGGAAACAAAACAAAAGCAGACCAACTGAAGAAAGAGACCATCTTACCTACAATCTGCCCCCGTACTGCATCGCTGTCTGACGGGTTTAGTTTGCACAGGTCCAGTCGCTGGTCTGGGATAAGAAACAAGCATTAGATGTTACACCATAGCATGTGCATCTACACGTGGCACGACCACGTTTAAACATAAATCAGACACATCACTGCACTTCCTTGGCTGTGGTGAATCAAAGAGTGAAGCGATGGTGAGCTTTAAAAGACGACGCAGAATATAAAGAAAGGGGAGGCTCACATCCTGTGTCCTTTAGCCTGCTGATGGCATTGGAAAGCAGCCGTATGCAGCCCAGGAACCCGGCTCCTTGGCGTTTATGGACCTTCTTGTGGTTCCATACACTGATAGTGATGGAGTCTGTCTTCCCAATGTAACTGGAGAGAGGGGGGGGGGGATAGAAAAAAAATCCCTTCCTCAGCATATAGTTGTCATATATAGAAAATACCTGCTAAACAGTGCAAAAATGCAATTAAAACAAACATATAAAAAGAAACACGATGTGAATGTGTTTTCATTTGTACCATTTCTCAAAACCTGTTCTAAACCATATAAAATAAATACATATATTGTTGTCGCACTGCCCTCTGTGGTTTGAAAGCCTCAAACAACAGGTATGTTTGAAATTTGAAAAGGTTAAATACCCCATCATGGGGTCCCGAACCTCACTTTGAGATCCCCTGTCAAACAATAATTTCAACTATGATTATCTGGCATTATCTTAAATAACTTGCAGTCAAGAGTCAAGCATGCATCGTAAATACCATAACAGCTGCCAAATAGAGATAAACTAATAGATTTTGGGCTTCATTATGTGGTGAGACTTACAGGTCATAGTGCTGGTTCCATTTGGGGTCCAGTGTGCTTTTGACTGTGTCTGTAGAGTGGCATTGCCCCGATCCATCCACCACCACCTTGGCAAATGGGTCTGGCAGGCCTAAGCGCGCACACACACACACACACAATACAAAATCTTACAAGTTGGAAACATAACAAGCAATATGAGCAATAATAGTCTGAGTCTTAAACAGTGATTACAATATCTTTATTACAGCCTTGCGCCAGCCGTTTGCGATGTGTCAGCATGTTTGCAACCGCCATATTTCAGCGCACCACCCGTGTTAGCAAGACATCCGTCTGGAATAAAGTTAATAGGGAATGCCTTATTAAAATGATACTTACGAAAGAAGTCTTTCTTTGCAAGGTTCTTGGCACATAATACTGAAAGAGAGGACATTAAAATAATTTAGATTAGATTAAGCAGCAGCCGGCACAACAGCTAGGCAACCCAACCAACCAGACAGTAGTGCTAAACATTGGGATTTACAATGGGCGTAGTGTGACGCAGGATGAAGACACTGCTCGAGTGTGAATTCATCGCTGTGTTGGCAGGCAGTGCACATGCATAGAAAGTGACTGCGTGGGCAGGACATTTAGGATAATGCGATGTCACACATGCAGCTATGTGAAAATAGATGCTACCATCATTATCCAGATTAGCATGGCGCGATACGCATGGTGCCGACGTTCTGGCATAGCAACAAAAAGGATAAGGTTTTCATTTATCTTATATTTCTTCCATCTGATTCCTTTAATCATTGTTATTAACGTATGTGATTTCAGTATAAGGTTATGTATCTTTATTGTATTCCTTTATGCACCTGCTTTAATTTGTCTTTTTTTTCATCTGATTCCTTTAACTATTGTTGTTAGTGTTTTTTTTGTCTCTGTACTTCTGTATTTGTTTATGGGAACTGCAACTAAGCACAACTAGTGCACATGTATTCCCTCGTTCTCTCCCACGTCATTGAGGATGCAGACAGCAAAGCGCATACTGACCTAGAGTAGACTGTGTGTCTGTGAATTGAGCGCCAGTCTACTGTGAGTTTATATCAGATCAGATTGTGTCGGTTAGCGGCAGTACTGTACGTCTACAAACATGCATGCACTGCTATACAATCTCCACACTACTGCACAGATGCACAGTAGTCCTTACAGGAACTAACAGCACTGAGCAAAGAAGTCGTGTCGTCGTCGCTGAACCGGCTGTGCAAATGTCCTCATTTGAAAACAGCAACATTTGTGTACAACTGTGATAATACATGAAGAGTGGCCAAACAACCTTTACAAAAGACAATCAAACATGCTGGTGATTTTATTAAAACTGTATTTGTTAAAGAAAGAAAAAAAAAAGGGATCATGTACAAAATACATTAACCTCCAAAAGAGAGGATAAGATGCTTGTTACCAGATTTAGCTTTAAGCTAACTTCCATCTAGTCCCTGAGTCGAATTGTTTCTGTAATATTTGGGTATATCGCCAGATTCTTGCCAATACACAGCCCTAGAACCAATATCAAACTCACTGTGTAGATCAGCAGCAGCGTTGATCTTAGCTAAAGGGCATGCTATGCTAAGGTGGTTAAACTCAGTGTTTACAGGTAGTTCACAGCTGGGGACGGCCCCTCCCACCATTACGTGCGTACACTCGTGGGATTTGGGGTGCGAAGCCGTCTATGAGCCCACAATGTATCATAGAGGGGGTTGAACGGTTGCAAACTGCATCCGCGCCACATTTCCCCGGAGCCTCACGGCGGCCTTGAGGTCCTTCTATCAACGAGGGGGCTCAGGTCTGGCACGGCGGCATGTTCAGCCAGCCAGCCGGCCAGGATGTCAGCCAGTCAGACAGACAGCCGGTGGTTGAGGATGTGGTGACCGCGGCGCTGCGTCTGCTTGGCCTAGTCTATTTCCTGTGATTAACCCGTGGAGAATGGCTTCAGAATGTCCTTCCCTTCTTCCTGCCCCTTACGGCCGCGCTGCTTCTGACTCACGCATGCCTTACCCCGACCTCATCGCGCCTGCCTACCTCAGGGCGAGAGACAGAGATATAGAATAGGGAGGGGGAGAGGGAGAGAGAGAGACAGCTGCATTCTCATCCAGCAGTAGTAGTGACAAGCTTCATCTCACTCCACTGCCTCTCTCTCATAGCAGGGGTGGGGGGGGGGAGCCCCTCGTTTCTCCTCCTTCCCTGGCATGTTGTCGTGGTGGCTGTGTGACAGCCTCGGAGTTCTAAGAGGAAACGCATCGGTCTGCACCCCTTCCTCCCACCAAATAAAAAGATTTTAAAAACTGACAGGATATGAGGATCTTTCACTGATCGTTCAGTGTTGAAGGGAGCCTCTGCAAGAGAGATTCATTGCATTCATCTGGTCTTGCAGGAGGAGGGCAGAGGACAGCCAGACGGCATGAAGAGACCAAAGATAGTTCTACGCCGGTCTATTGAGGTCGGAGTAAGGCTAGCAGTCCACTACAGAATATATTTTTTGGTTTGTTTTTGCGCACAATCAACCGTTCCCGGCGAATAGTGCGAAGACTTGCAATGTCGCTCTACTCCTGCACTTTTAACCACAGAGAACACTTCTCATTATTCGCAAGTAAATGCCAGGGACCGGGGATTTAACGGATCCGCACACATTTGCAACTGTTAGTGGCTTATCAGCAACTAACTGCTCAGCCTGACAATGCATTCGTTGTTTCACGCAGCTATTACAGTAGAATGTTCCTTGTACCAGGCCGGCAGAAGGAAAACAATTCATTTCATTCATAATCACTGCTGTATTTCAAAGACATCCCATGTCTGATGATGACAGATATGGGCCGTTGTGATACTGACTGCTTTCATATCTACTAACCAAGTAGTGGAAAGCTGATGTTACAAATGTTGTTCTCTGTATAACTCGCTCTTACAGATTCAGCAGCGAATGGCAATACAGTAGTGCTCTGACGAACAGCACACACACACACCCGCAATTAATGGGATTAGTACTCTATATGCAAACCGAGAAAGAAGAATCAACCAACTGAGTAGAATACAAATCTAAAACAGAGAAAATATATAGTTTATACTATAGTATTATAGGGAGTGACAATAGTATTCAACCAAGTCATTAGCAGCTAACTGGACCACCTACTACAACTCAGAAAAAGACCCCAGGTTAGATGGTCTCCAAACACGGGCATTGTGACGTGACACGTCTCCTCAAAAACATTCTTCCACCACTTTCAGAGATGTTCGCCGCGTTTCATGGGCGTGGCAAGTGCTGCTTGGCCAGGTATTAGTAAAATGATTAATTGTCCAATAGCCTGATGCACAAACAAAAGTATGGAACCTGTTAGGGTGTTTCAGAAATGTTTCACAGTATTTGTCATCACTATTTATTGCCACCAGCAAAAGTCACATTAATTAACATTTGTTTTACACCCATAGAAAAACATAAAAGTATAATAAACAAATAAAAGCATTGCAAAAATCCCCTGCGTGGTGATATTGTTTCACTGGTGATTCTTCTCACTGATACATATACACATATACACAGTATGGTGAAAGTGAAGGCTGTGTACAGTGTGTGTAGGATGTGTATTGGGGAGACCACATAATAGGCGCATCTGTGTATAAACTGCACTTGATGAGACTGCATGTATAGGAGAGGCACGCCGTGTCCGTTTGCAGGCTTATATGAAAGAGAGACTGTTTCTGTATGCGTGTGTGTGTGCGTGCGCACACGCCGGAGGCTCAGTCAGTGAGAGACGGTTTAAGAGTTCTTGTTCACGTTCCTAAGAAGGGAAGACCCCCCCGCCCCCTCCCCACACACACACTTTGGCTGCTCCCCCTTCCCCTCATGTCTTCATCTAGCCTTCGCTGTGCCTGTCTTCTTTGCGAGTCTCTGCCAACGTTTCCCGTCTAGGCATCTAGACCTGGGCTGTTCTCCGCCAGCCATTCCCTTCACAGGCCTGGTACCACGGTGTTGGTGTGGTCCAACCTGAGTATCTAAGCCTGAACTCATGCCACACGTGCTGCCATGGCACAATCACAAGGAGGGGATATTTAAAAGTAAAACCCCACCAAATGCAAAATCATTTAAGATATTTAAAAATAACAAAATTATATCGTATGCTGATCTGAGGATTTCGCTGACCTAGAAACAACACTGGATATAAAAACGTTGCAGACAGCCTGAAGAGAAGCTCTGAAGAGAGCGTATTCCTACATAAAACGGAATTAATTCGTTCAAAATTCATATTAGACCAGGTTATCTAAAGGCTTTTATACTAGGCATTCAAGAGAATGCATTCTTTGTTTTTCCAATGCCCAAAGCCTAAATGAAGGCATAACAGGCCTACCTAGTAAATGTTTTAAGAGAAACGAAAGAAAGAAAAAAAAGGCATATCAATATAAAGACACAACAGTGTCTTTTCTGGCTAAAACATGTCTGTATAAACAGTGTGAAATCTAAAACGACCTGCATGGTCTTTGTCTAGGCCTATCTGCCACAGGCACAGAGGCCTGTCTGATCTTGGCCAGTTAGACAGACTAAACAGACCACTTGCCAGCCAGCACTACATTTCCATTGGTTCATCACACATTCCTCCCCCAATTAGAATTCCACTCATACCTGTGGGGGCGGGGCACAGTTGGGGGCAATAACCTCTGTCCACTATTTCTACTCAGAACTTATTGGTGGGTGGCTCACACACACACACACACACACACACACACACACACATATTCCACAAACTTTCACTTTTGTATCAACTATCCAGTCTCAAACATATTCACATATGATATGTCTGGCCATTGGTATATCCACAGATATTATGTAAGATTATGTCAAGTTTATTTATATGCTTCACAACCACAAACAGACACGCCAATTAAAGCTATCTTAAAGAGATCCAAAGGAAATGAGACATGTGGAAGGCATTTTGCTGTCAAAACTTCTTAACCTAAGTCAGAGAAAGAAGGACTGGGGGACAAAAAAAACCCAAAACATAGCAAACAAGTTCCCTTTTTTTTTAAAGAAGAAAACATCAGCATTTTGCCCAGCACTGGTACTCACAAACACATCCATCACAATCATACAATTGACCGCCCTTGCCCGTATCCATCACCACTTCTAGAAAAATGTTGTCTGTTCAGATTGCAAGGTCAGGTGTCTATGAGCTGGCTTGACTGTGAACCAAGAGAACAGGGGCCATAAGGCGTCTGCCAAATGGCCCAGTGGGGTCATTTCCATGTGAATAGAAGCTCCTGGACGCCCAGCGGGGCTACAATGGCGGTTACACTTACAGTGAACACCATTGTTCCAGTTTGTGTGGCTGTAATCTATCTGATGGTCGGAGACCATCGAACAACAGAGCTCAATTTAACCGGGTGATTTTAAGAACAAATGTGTCCAGAATCTATGGATAACTAGATTAACAGCGCTATGACAGTCAGTATAGGCTACCATGCAAAATCTGCCGACGGATCGATTTTCTGAGGCCGCGATTCAACAGTTGCTGCACAAATGCGCCTGGCAGTCTCGTCGCATTCAGGTCAAGATACCGTATGACTGGTCACACAGACAATAAATTAGTGTATCAAACTGGTGTAAACCCCTAACGTCTAATACATTAACCATATACAATATACGTGTCAGGTAATTGCGTTTAGCAAAGTCTACGTGATTCAGAACAGCATGTCAAGTTGATTAAAAAATGAAATAAAAAATTGCTTATCAGTGTAATATTGTACAGAAATTGACACCCCCATTGAAGAGGTTAGTTTGCATGCGATTTCGACTAGAAACAATGCTATTAATTTGAGGGTATTCATTTTATAGCATTAGTATACTAGTTTTATTCACAATTTCAGTTTACTGTACCGGTAGTACAATTGTCTTAGCATGAACTGAATGTATACGGTTATCAAGATAGTTAGCAAAAAAATACTAGATTCAAACAGCAAATCGGTCCTTTGCTTATGGTACAGTACCGTACTGTATGCTACTGCTATATGAAATTAAAAGATATCTGCTTCTGTCTCGTCAAAAAAAAAAATTGTATAAAAAGAAACAATTTCGACAGGGGATCAATTTCGGCAAGACATCTCCTGCTCTAGTTGGAATATTTTGTCCTCCCATAGCTTTCGTTAGTTTTGTTAGCACAAAAGCTAACGCGCTAGGTACTGCCACCACCGCTGTGTTTGTGATCAAAAACCGGATGTTTGGTCGAGTAAAGAACTAAGACTCTACTGAGATACACACCAGGCTGGTTTGAAACACTGTACATTAACATTTTACACAGCGGGTTAGTAACTATAACCTTTAAGCCCATGTACAGCGCGCACCGTAAACGCTTCCAGTCCCATTTTTTACCTGTCAGACGGATTTTGATGCTGGACCCGTTCCTTCGAGTCCCAGGATTCGACATCACTCCGGGAAAACGATCACACAAACTTCCCACTAGGGTCTCGTGAAATCCCAATTTTTCCACTCAGTCGGCGAATAACTGACTAAAATGTAAAAATGTGTAGTTTATGCTCGTCTTCCTCATGGGCAAAGATGTATCATTTCATCGCAAAGTCGCCCGTTCCTTCGAAATCCAAAAACATAGACGAACATTTTCGGGCAGGCTCAAACACGTATTGACGTCACGTTCTTACGGCAGTACGTGCTCGCGTCCGGAAAACGTGTGTTCTCGGGATTCTCATAAACCACTAGGACTCATGCAGGACAGTGGCAGGAACTGTAGAAATACATTTTTGCATTTCAATTTTTTTTGGCAAATACATTCTAACATAAATATAAAAAAAACATTAAAATATTGCAGTCATTTTAAATGTCCCATCTCTCTCTTTTCAACAAAACAAAATCATCATGCATGTCTCTCAAGTAAATAGTTTCCACATATTACAGGAAAATCCTTAATCGTTAAGTTATACATTAATATCAGGTCAGACTAAAGGCACGTACGAAGGAAAGGTGGCTCGAAGGTTTTACTCTTTTGCAGGAATCAGGCAGGGTCTGTGTATTGTATACCTGTACTCTGTTTAATTCCTCTGCAGATGAATTAGATCAGGGGTTAAGAGTTAGTTGGCTGGTTGAAACAAGACACACCATTATGAATAGCTTTTTCATTAGTCTATACTGTTTGCATTTCTGTCCTATATGTCAACATGGCACTGTTAATGCTATTGTTTAGATGTCCCCCCCCACCACCACCACCATCTGAAGGGCATAAACACATACATTAGCATTAACTGTCACATAGAACAGTTGGCAGGTCAGCAAATGTGTGTGCAGGCATGCACATATCTGTTTGTCTGTCTCTGTGTGTGTGCGTGTGTGTGTGTTTGCGTGTAATGGCGTGTGATTCCTCTCAGTTATGCATGTTATTCAAAGTGCCTGCAGTGCTGAGCTACTTAGGTAATTCCCATTATGGAGACAAGCTTAGTAATACTTCTGGGTGTACACACACACACACGCACACACACACACACAAAGCTACAATAATTAATTTCTTCATAGAATACTATTCAAGTACAGTATGTGTCATGACAAGAAGAAATGCAACTAATGAATACGTCCACATTTAAAAAAAATGAAAATGTGGACAATTTGATGTATTTTACTTGGCCTGTATGAGTTTGAGACTGTAAAATTAAATTTAAATTAATAATAATATTTTGGTTGGTGTTGACATTGACACATTGAGTTGACAACATTGATTGACATACAGTACATGTGCGCGCTAGTGGGGCGGGGGAAAATGAATCCCAGCTATATTTGTTTAAAATAGCGCCCCCTGTGGGTAACAGAACAAACAGCATCTCAGTCATACAGAAGGCGGACTCTGAATGCAGCTAGATCAAGTAGGATAATATAGGCATCAACTGACAGAGGTGTCAAACGTCATTACTTAAGTAGAAGTACAGATACCTCTGTACCTCATTTCTTGTAAAAGTACTGATTCAACTTATGTACTCAAGTAAAAGTAACAAAAGTACATGCTCTGAAATGTACTGAGTAGCCTATTCGCTGTGTTTCTGTTGGCCCAATCGCTTCCACTTAGCTATAATACGACGATGTACGACATCAAGTACGACATCAAGCGCTCCTGCTGGGTCCGAGACGTGAAGGAGAAGAGAAGGGAAGATTCAGTCGGAAGACGGGGACAAAGTCACTGTTAAAACTTCCAGGAACACGGTGAAACACACCCAGGAGCTGTGTGCCATTGGGTTGAAAGTTTCTCTCACCGTTTATTAACCATGACACACCGTTACTGGATCAAACAAATTAAGAGGAGATGCAAAAACCTCTAAATCCATTTGACATCTTTAGTCTTTAAATTAGCAATATTTAAATTAGTAATTTAATAAAGTTACATTTTTGGAAAATACGACTTTTTATTCAGTTATTTTCATTGTAGTAAAAGTGAAATTAGTTAACTTGAATATAGAATCATACTTAGCTAATTTAATTGTTCATTTTTGTCACAAGAAGTTCACAAGAGGTTTTTGCATCTGAATTATTCAAACGTAAACTATTTATTTTTCTAGCATTTTCATAAGGTCAAAGCTCAACGTGCACAATTGAATAATTAAATAAAGATTAAATAATGAATTAATAATTATTGAATACATTAATGTGGATTAATGGTGAGGAAAGAGCCAAGCGTGTGGATAAACGTTGCTTAAAAGTGAATATGGAGATTATTGTTGGGTGAGGGATGGGCTTTGGACTGCTTGGCAGCTGCAGTCTACACTCTGGGGTTAGAAAACACTTCAGTCCCCAGTTAAGGGAGCGTTCTCACCTGCCTTGTCTTCCCATACCGCTGGCAGGCAGTCTGCTGGGAGGATAGAGCACACCACCAGGGCTCTGATCTGCTCAAGGGGGACATCAACACAATTATTTTCATGTCTCCATAATGCCTTCCACACCCATCTCCTCTCTATCTCTTACAGAGCAAGACAACAAGTCTATGGTGATCAGGTAAAGACTTGTTTTTGTCCTATGCACTGTGTACTTTCACTTTGATAATACTTCTTACACAATAAGCTGCATACATGAAAAGTGCAAGTTAAGAGTAATGCCTTTTTACACAGTACTTAATGCCTAATTGAGGCTTAGAAATAATAAACAAACATCTGTGATATTAATTTAAAAAATGTAAACACATCATGGACTATAATTGTTTTGAATATAATGCTGTATCTATTACATGAAGTTGCCTGAAAGCGATCCGATCCTAATTCTTCTTGTTTTCTCTCCCTGGTCCACAGGGATCCTTAGAGGACCAGATCATCATCCAGGCTAACTCGGTGCTGGAAGCATTTGGGAACACCTAAACCACAAGGAACAACAACTCTCAAGCTTTGTAATCACATTTATTTTTTACACCATACATATACCATACATTTACAATGTTGTATAACGTCAAAGTGTTATCATGAGTTTAACATCACATTAAAGAAACATTTTCGTGTGTCTGTCTTTGTTCCACGGGCTAAGATGGCCGTTGCCGACATGGGGAGTGGTGTTTATGGATTGAATTTAGTTTAGTTTGTTTAAGAAGGTGTGAAAAACATCAAAAGTGAATTCAATAATAATAATAATAATAATAATATACTTGGAAACTGGAACATTGGTTTAAGCAATGTGCAGCATACACCCCACTAAAACCTAACAAAATGTACAACGTAGGCCAAGGCCCATAAGCAAAGGACCGATTTGCTGTTTGAATGTAGTATTTTCTTGCTAACTATCTTGACTAATGTAGGCCAAGGCCCAAGTCTGATTGGATCCAAAATGTATGGTAAAAGGACTGCATTTATATAGCACTTTTCTAACCCACAGACTACCACTTCACACAAGCAAGTTGAGCATTGCCCAACAAGCATCAATGCACTCAAAACAGTTATGGCACAGGATTACGCATAACTCGATAGACATGACGATACTTGTAACCTTGTACACCCTATGCCAAGACAGGTCAGTGCAGGACTTGTCACGTCTGCACGGAGGAAAGGACCCAAACGCGAGACACGCAGTGAACTCAAACAAGATTTATTCCAAAGGAAACAAAAAAAAGTCAGGAACACAGGGAACAACGCGACATTGACATAACATCAACAATAGCCGACACAGGACTGGGGAAAACACTGGGGCTAAATACACAAGTAGACAAGACATGAAGACAGACCATAAGTTTACAACAACGAGGAACAGGTGCAGCACATTAGACGTGATTACACAGACACGGGTGGAATTAACGAGACTGGGAAACACTGGGCAGGGAGTGACGGGCAAACAGGCTTGATAGACAAGCTAAACACATGAAGTGATGAGACTAACACAGGACTGGGGTCAAAACATTAACAGTACTAATAGAGGGTTCACTCAATGCTAGAAAATAGCATATGTGTATATTTGATCAAGGGTGTGTTCATTTCAATGAATGAATGAATGAAGGGCTTCTCAGCAGCCTGCTGAGGGGATATCACATCTTCTACCAGCTGCTGTCTGGAAAGAAACCAGAACTCATAGGTGAGGGCCTGTAGCCTCGCAAGGCCACCCTGATCGCACGAGCTTCAGTTTTAACTTCTGGAAAGCCTAGGAATCATTTTGATTGTGTTCGAGTAGCAACTGAACTATCCAATCAGCGTCATGTTTATAGCTATACGGGCATGGCTTAGGTGTGCCGACAGAGAAAACAAACCAGACGGTTCAACTGCAGAGTATTTTTTTGAAAGTACCTGCTCTTTACAAACAGCTTCAATGTGCGGCTTCCCAGATTGACTAGTGACAGCAATTCCTCTGGCATTTCAGGTTGGAGGGCCTGCACAACACCGGTGGCATCAATCTATGCAGATACATGTTTCTCATTTGTGGAACACAATATGCAGGCACCTACTCACGACTGGAGACACATCACAGATTACACCGATGTCCTAACTGTCACAGGTTGATGAATGATCCCTTAGTGTTTCTGATAGTCAGCACAACAGGTTTTCTGTTATGTCTAAGTTCTGTAAGCAAGGAGTTGAGATTTCACACTGTAATAATAAGCCTAATAAGAAGCGATGCCCCCCATGAAGTGTAACATAAACCGTTAACTTAAAAATGAAAATGTACACAATGTAAACATTTGATCATTACATTCATGTGAAAACTTGTGAAACCATAACAGTACCATAATAAGCTAATGTTGTAATCTGCAAAGGAAATATCGAATACGTGCGAATAGTTTGTGGATCACATTTTTTGTGCGTTCTAGAGGCTCTTCTGGTGAAGCCAGACCCTAAAAGTAGGTGTGGTCATGTCAGGGAGTCACCATGGCCGACAATATGGAAGATGGAGAGGAAATACTGACAAGACAACGTTTGTTTTAGATTCCTAATTATTAGCATAGTCTATAAAGGTAAAGATGCTTTTATTGTCACACACTGGTCAGATGGCACTCGCTGGAAGGTGAACCTAACATGTTTTTAGTTAATGGGGGAAACCGGAGCACCCAAAGGAAACCCACGCAAACACGGGAAACTCCACACAGAAAGGCCAGTCCAACCGGGGTTTGAACCTGGGACCTTCTTGCTGTGAGGTCACAGTATAAGGTCACTACGACAAATATACCATGAAATCACAATGACAACTGCATTTAGTTTATCTGCATTGGTTGAGGAACACAAAAAAAGCTACCCAAAGCTGGCTATCCGCTAGATGGCACGGTTACTTTTCCTTTGTGAAAACACTGGTATGACGTCCCAGGAGGAGATGACTAGTGTGTACAAGCTGACTGGAGGCATAATGCACTTGGGCAACATACAGTCCAAGCAGAAGCCTAGAGAGGAGCATGCCGATGTGGATTACACAGAGAGCGCGCTTTCAAATGTTACTCGGCTGCTGCGTTCTGTCATTGTGTGTTAAAGTGACTCTATGCTGTTTCGCCACTAGATAGCGCCCTAAGCGCACCACCATAGCCAAACAAATGCACCATTGTCCTGGATGGTCTACGAAAAAGAACAGAGCTCAGATAACAACAAACACAGATGGAGTGTGATGACATACTCCGCTCAGAATAACTTCACTATATCTTTACATAGAAAGTAGCTGCTAGTCATGTTTAAATTATGAATATTTAATATTAATATTTAATCTAACATTTGATACTTTAAACATATATTTTACAGACAACAGGACGTTGATCGCCCCTTTACCCCTGCAGTGGCTGACAAAGTCGCCCACCTCATGGGTATCAACTCTGGAGAGCTGCAGAAGGGCATCACGGGTCAAGGTCGGCAATGAGTTTGTGATCAAAGTTACTTTAGGGGAGACACACAGTCAATATACAATATAATGTAATATACAATATAATATACACAATATAATGTATGTGGCATCAGAGCATTCATTTACATTGTAAAGCAACACAAGGCAAGAGCCTTTGCTCGATCAGTGGGTGTTGTATTAGGATGTACAAATAGCCTAGGCCAGGCCTTTTCAATTAGCTTCTCAAACCAGATGATTGGACAGGTTGGTTCAATTAGCCTACCCTACGTTTGCTAGGACCAGCAAAATAATAAAGGCACGTCTTCATAAGACAGAAGTCTAGGAGAGGAAATCTAGTTATTGTAACACAGTAATGCAGCATTACTTGGATTAGTAATTCTAATAGCATTCCTTTTTTGGAAATAGTCATTTGTTTCACTACTAGTTACTGAAAAATATATTCCAGTAACTAGTTACTACTTAGTAACTAGTTACTGCCCAACACTGCTCTAGAATAGATTGCAAATGTGTTTGTGCATCTAGAGGGTTAAAGTAGCATTAAACTGCAAGGTGAAGGGCTTTCACATTTAGGTCTGCTAATGCCATAATTAAATGATGCTCTTGTGGCAGTGTGCTTTGGATACGTGCTGTGTGTAGCAGAGTGGTACAGTAGTCTGTCCTGTCATGTTTAGTGTTTGCTCTGGGAAGAGGAGAGGGTTAAACTGTGTTCTAATGTCACCGATAGAAAACCCAGCTATGTGTGTGTACAACCCACCTCATTCAAGCTCTTAAACTATAAGCACATGATACCATTGAGTTGGTTTGTATTGTTTAAACAGAAACACTAACAAATAAATCTGTCAATTTCAATGTATATATGTATATACTGTATATACATATATACACATATATATATACACACACATATATATTTTGTGACTTTCTTATTGCAAGTGAGCTATACTGTGTGTGTATATCTATTTTAATGTAGCTGTAGCAACTCATACATTTGATGCAGGTCATGTCTTCTGTAGTTGCATGTGTTGTCTAAATGAAAATATATTATATATATTTGGAGGAAAAGCTTATCCCTAGGTTAACCTTTGGTGTGTGAATGATGATGATTAAACACCAACTTACAGTAAGAGCAACAACAAAAATATCATATTACATCAACATGAGTTTTATTTTAATTATAGTTTAAGATTAAGGTTTCACATTTTTATACAAAATTATTAGAAAATGTCCATCCCACCAATCTCCCACAACTCCTGTTGTGGCTTGCACCTCATTTACAAGAGGATCATGGAAAGCATGCAGACTTAAGAGTCATTGGCCAACCAAACTCATAGTCCACTCTTACTTAATTACTGTGTATAGTGTCCCAGTGTGTAAAACCTCATATCCATTTCTTTAACCTGACAATACGCAACATACGATATCTTGTCACATCTAGTAATGCACAGAGAAGAGTACAAATAGGTTGAAGTGGAGGAGACGTGAATTCCTTGTCGTTACTACCAGCCAAGTGTACCTTGTATGGACGCCACGTTAACATAGCATGCGTGCTTTAATACGCACGGCACATCAATGTTTATGACTGGTCGCATAGAGGAACATACAAATCAATCAGAAATACCGACGCAGTTTCAACTCAACCAATGACTCCCCTCTCAAAGGGGAGCCTCTATTTTGGGTAAAAACGTTAAGTCCTACATGTCCAGCACACAGTTGTAATTTCAACCTGCGGACACACACACGCACGCACGCACACACATAGAAATCTTCAAACACCTCTGCCTCATTCCATAGGCTTCTAAAACATATATACACACACACACACACACACACACATATATATATATATATTTTTTAAGATCAAATATAATTGGAGACGCCAAACACATTATGCTTCTCCAAACCGTGTCAGAAAGAAAGGTAAAAAAAAAAAAAGACAATTAAATTCAAATAAACTGAAACAGCAGCTTTTATTAAGCCAATGGGAGGAAATCTCTCTCTCGCTCTCGCAAAACAGAAGCAACGTGGCAATGGGGCAGAGAGGCACTTACACATTTGCCATCACTATCGATGAACATGGAACACACGTGTGTGTGTGTGTGTGTGTGTGTGTGTGTGTGTGTGTGTGTACGCCCAGGGTGCTTCACACTGTAGCATGTTTGTAAGCAGTTGGCACATGTACATGCAAAGCTTCAGGTTTTACCTGCACAGGTAAACGGGCGGGGGATCAGGGAGGGAGAGAATTAGCAGGGAAAGATACAGATAGAAACGGACTGCACTGTGTGAGGACAGACAAACGGATTGACTGACTGACTGACTGACTGACAGGCTCTTGGACGCTTTAGTGTTTAAATACACCCTGCGTCTTTAGGTCCTGCTCCCCCTCCCCCCATGTCACATGTCCCTAGCAGCACCAGAGGAGCCCTCTGATTGGTGGCTGCAGACACCCTTCAGT
Organism: Forbesichthys agassizii; assembly: GCA_026546735.1. Lineage (NCBI taxonomy): Eukaryota > Metazoa > Chordata > Actinopteri > Percopsiformes > Amblyopsidae > Forbesichthys > Forbesichthys agassizii. The sequence goes on along the minus strand of JAODLL010011454.1, from coordinate 9,351 downwards.
CGGTTTCCAGGATGAGTGGCGGCTGCTCGTTCTCCTCGTCCAATCGCAGGTCATTCAGGTCGTCCTCCAGACCTGCGCCTCCCACAGCACCCTGTTCGTCACAGTAACCTAGGGAACAAAGTAGGGAGGGGTCGATTGAAACTAATGTTTTTTTTAAAATTATTATTATTAATCCAGATTCTCACAGCAACACTTCACCCTGAATCTCTATGACAACAGACTACTGACACATGGACACCGGCGTGGTTTACCTTTAGTCACAGCCGCACTGTACGTCTGAGCCACCAGTGGGCGCTCATGTGAACCCTGCTCCAGGATCTCATTGGGCGCCTCTGCACTGCCATCTAATCTGAACAGAGACAGCAGAGAGGTGTGATATGCATTACAGGTCTACACTGTGCTTTTAACATGAATGTTAATCTATATTTCATAACATCTACAGCTAAACATAAGGAACATACAGTATGTAGGTATTAAGTGTGTGTGTGTGTGTTTAAAGGCCCCGGTACAGGGGCGTCATGCACATCTCCAAAGATTTCTGTCGGCGCGGACATGTGCACGTTGACTGTGCATGTGCGACAGGCTGAAGCCCACTACAGACGGCAATGGATGCCTTATTAAGATCACAAGTGTGAGTGTTCTAGGTGTATAACAATTATTTATTTCCAGAAAATTTCCTAGTTACACCAATATTGTTCACGGGAAACAATGTGTGCACATAAAAATCGTAGTTATAAATATCGCTAATTTCAAAGTGTTTTTTTTTTGTATACAGAAATATCCGACACATTAGCTTGAAGTATGCTTGGAAAAGTCCAAGTTAGCTTTGTCTCTCTCAAGAGGTTTGGGTTGGTTTGGAGCTTTGGAATACCCTCCCCTAATAAAATCCCTAGTAATTGAAAATGAACAAAAGCATTAGATGAGTGAGCCATAAATGAGTCTTTAACTGAGAGTTAATCTATCCATCTGAAACAACATAATATGTGCCATGCTGTCAAAGAACTGAGATACCGTTTGACTTTGTGAGAAAAATGGGTCGTACAGAACACAGGCACATGTGTGAACCTGCGCGAGGCCAAGCGCTTGGTGGTATGCGGCGGCCTTAACAATGCGTGTTACCTGTGCTGCTTCATAAGGGTGCATTCCCCGCCCTCTTGAGGGTCCAAGTTGTACAGATAGAGGTAACCGTCCGCTGCTGCTACCAGCAACCTCGGAATCTTCTGGATCCTACGTTCAGAACAAATGCAACAACTGATTGAACAAATGATGCCATAACCACAATATTACACACACACACACACACACACACACACACACACACACACACACACACAGAGTATATAGTGATTACAGTGACTGTGTTTTAGATAGGACGCCTGAGCAGAAGTGACCAATGCTAGAAGACACTCAAAAGTTGCACAATAATGGAATTCCCGACAGTTCTGAAAAAAAAAAAATAAATAAAAATTTGAAATGTTCTGGGAAGTTTGGGCAGGTCTCCAGAGGACAGGATGCCTAAAGCAGGATTAGTCAAAAAAGAAACTTCTGGCAAAATAGCTCTAAAAAGGAAAACAAATCAAGCATAAGCCAAAATGATATTAAATGGATTAAAAGGATACATGGATATGGGTATTCTTGCTACACAAGTAGCAAGAATACTGTTATCTCTGTTTTCATGCGTCAGCATATTGTCGTGCCAGGCCCATGTGCCGGACATGGCTCAGTGAGTCAGACCCGGTTGGCAGCTGGTGCTGACATACCTCAAACCCGATGCCGTACAAAGTTCAGACCCAGCGACACAAAGTGCACGGACTTGGCAATCCATGTAGATCTACGCACACATGGGTGTGTTGGGTTGTGTGTGTGTGTGTGCGCGCGCGTGTACCCACACGGCCAGAGCGCAGATGTTCTTGTGTCCGGAGAAGGGCAGGCGTACGGTGGCGAAGGCTCGGCCCTGGGTGAACATCTCTGTGACCTGAGCAGGCAGGTAGCTGGTGGAGGCCATCAGGACCTTGCCCAGGTACCCTCCCCATGTGGTGGGCTCCTCCGCTGGCCTGCACACGCAGATACAGATACAGATACACACACACACACACACACACACACCTTACTTTAGTGCCAGCAGGAGCTTTGGGGAAAATTATACTGTTATAACTTTATCTTCGAGTATAAAACATTGTGTTTTATTGTATTAAAAAAAGTGATATTCCCAAACTACAAAATAAAACAGTATGAAATCATACGATCATATTCAACGGTGCATTCTGCCGTGAGGACAGAGCACGTACACATATTTCTCCTTCTGAGTCTCCAGCTTGAAGATGTGCACCGTCTCAGTGTTGCTGGAGGCCGACAGGTACAGGCCTTCCATACTGAACGCCAGAGAGCAGATACTCACGCACCTGGAACACCAAGCAGACACAGTCAGTCTCTTTTAAGACAACATGAAGAGCTTCTTCTGGCTTTGCTCAGGCAAACAATCATATGTGCACCTGGTTTCAAATAACCAGCTAGCTAGTGAATGCAACCATTTCTGTTTACAGCTGCCGATTCGCCTACAAGGAGCGAGCTGTCGGTTGGGACCACAGCCTTACTCAGAACTACAAGCCATAACCAGACTGAAATGGTAAATGGACTGCATTGCCATGCAAGGTGCGACCAACCGCCGGGAGCAGTTAGGGGTTAAGGGGTTAGGCATCTTGCTCAAGGATGCTCAAGGTCAACACCGCCCCCAATGAACAAGCAAATGAACACTACACCTCTTGACTCCTCGTCGAAACTCAAAGAGCTTCTGCCCCTCTGGGATGGAGAAGACACGAATCACTGTGCCCTGCACAGATGGGAAGAACACATTGAGGACAAGGTAAAGGTGCTTTTATTGTCACATACACATAGCGAAATTTGTTCTCTGCATTTAACTATGGACGGCACGATCCAGTTTTTTCAGTCCCAATACCAATACAGATACCGCCACTTTGGGTATCGTCCGATATAGAGTACCGATCCGATTCCAGTGTTCATTTTTCATTAATCCAATCCACTTTATTTATAGAGCACATTTTAAAACAACTAAGTTGATTAAAGTGCTAATACTGTACATCACATAAGTACATAGATAAATCAATGAATGTACACACATTAAACACCACAACAAGTTAGGTTTTAAGTTAAGAAAACGACAGCCAATCTCTATTTTAGGATTTAAATGCATTTTAGAAACATGCTGCTGATAGTGTGGCCTGTGTAGGTTAGACATGGCTGATTCTTGACAGTAGACCTACGCATGTAAATACATTTAATTGGATTAGCCCCATGGATCGGTTACAATTGTCCAATTGTCACAGATACCGATCTAGCTATTTAAGTCAGTATCGGACCCGATTTATGATATCAGTATCGTATCAGTGCCATTCCTCAAGGGAACAGTGGGAAGCCGCTGTGCTTTGCCCAGGGACCAACTCCAGGTAGAGGCCAGTGTCGCTGGTCAATGGCACTGACAGGAGAGAGTTAACCTAACATGTTTTATGTCCTACCTTCTCGGAGGCCGTGGCCAATTTGGTTCCACTGGCATCGAAGGCCAGAGCAGCTAAAGGGCTGTCGTGGGCAGGGATCATGTTAGCTGCTCTCTGCAAATGAAGACGAGAGGTGCGAACGCACAATATTGAGCAGCCATATTGCAAACATGAGAGGGAAACCAGTGAGTGAACAGTGCCCTGGATAACACTGGTGTTGCACAAGCATAATGTTTATAAGTTATAGTTGCTGAAAATGTTTTAATATGCCTTGAACATTAACTAATTTTTTACTCATGAGTTTCAATGAGTAATGCATTGGAGCGTTTCCTCAACAACCAGGTGAAATGTTGTTTTACATGTGACATGAAGTTGAAAACACAGTTAAACTAAGTTAAATCACAAGTTTGTTTTTTAGAATGGCAAAAAATACAACCATGCGGTTAATTCATAGTATGGAAAGTACAGTATCCTGCCTGTGACCAGTGTAATACAAAGCAGTTTGGAAGTACCTAAACACGTAGTTATCACTGTTTTACATAAACAGTAGTGGTTATTAAATACGTGCATTTACCCTTGAAAATAAACTACTTCAAGCTCAACTGCAAACTACAATGCTGTCATGGAAACTATGACAAGATTGCGTGGGTCAGATAACATAACCAAAGCCAACGCTACAGCAGTTTTTATGTATTAAGCTGATAATCTTGTCCAGGATGACGAATGCAACAGAAGATTACTGGCATTTACCATCAACTGACCGAATGCTGGAGTCAAACCTACAATACCCCCCCCCCCCCGACCATATGTCAATAGAATATTCACTTGTCCTGACAAAGCTATTAAATAATGCACACACACTAATAAAAGACAGACGCCATGGATGACACAGGATGTTATGTGTGTGTGCGTGCGTACATACCAGGTTGACAGTATCAAACACTTGCACCTCTCCTATCGTAGCACTGCCTGGGTATGCCAGGTAACAGTTGTCATTGCTGATGGACAGGGCACATAGTCCTGGAGGACATGTAGAAAACACGCTCTAAACCCCAAAATAACAGTGCCAGAGACTCGCAAGCCCCGCTACCCCAGAGGTAGAAGAATAGCAGCCAAATTTGTATTATTTGATAGTATTTTAATACAGGCTACTAGCAGAATACATCAAAGTAATGTGTGAACTGTACTACTACTAACAAGTATGCCTAAACTATGCCATTGTAATCATTTTATAATGTTTAATTTCTGAAAATCATTTTGTGACCCCCTCCTCTGTGTCTCGCGACCTCCCGGGGGGTCCCGACCCCAAGTTTGAAAACCACTGCTTTAAACAACGCATTTAAATCCCACTATGTAAACACAATCACACAAAAACACACTTTCTGTATAGACCCATTTACTGCTGATTAGGGATGGGACAATATATGACATTAACGTTCATCGCGATAAAAATTCTGACGATAATCGTGGTGAACGTCCATTATCGGGATAATCGTATCTTAGATGGCATGGTAGACCAACCCTAGCTAGCCATTGTTATAACCCACCTGAGGGGTTTGGTGGGGTCTCTCTGATAGTATGCAGGACCTTCATATCTCTGATGTTGTGGATGTACAATGACTCCTCCAGGCACACGATCAACCTCTGTACAGGAAATGCAAAAACAGTAGCGATCATCGGAGCTAGTCAACCTTACCATGGCAGTTAAATGCACAACATAATGAGACTTCTGCTAAGATGGCTTTACACCCAGGTTGTTTCCCCATGATTGGAGCCAAGTCTGACTTAAACACAGCCTCTAGAGCTGTGGCAAGCAACAGAGATGTTGGATCATATTTGTCACGATGTGATTCCTGCCACAACAAATGTCTAATATACGCAAAGACATTTGCCACGCTGTTGAATACAATGCATTGGCATCAAATATGCACATGACACAAAGTGAATGTAAAGCCAGTCAGACGACATGTCAGTTGGCTGCTTCATATTTTGGATAATGGGGTACAACGTGAGGAGTAGAGAACATGAACAGTTACATATGACAGTTACATTTAGGAGAGACACTATACACTTTGGCTTTGAAAGACACCTAAAGGGAAAGAGAAACCGTCCTGCTGCAGTGTGTCTCTCTACCTGTCGGTTAAGCCTGACCGCCAGTATAGTGTTGGAGTATGAGTAGTTGCAGATCTCGGTTCCCTTCTTGAAATGACACACTTTGAGTTTCCTGGGAGCCTTCAGACTCACGATGGCTACCAGGCTGCTGGAGAACAGTCGCTCCACAATACACACGTCCTCTGTGTCCGCTGGGGCCACACAACACACACACAGTATTCACATGGCTAATACATATAATGGTATGGATTATGATAACAAGCAATATTGATAAGCACACATATCAATATATTACATTTTAGCAGGGTTTGGTCTCAGTTAAGAACTGTATAATGCTCTGAAAATAACTAAAAGGACCTTTTTGATAAACTTGAATGGCCTCTGGAAAGCTTTACTCATTATATGAAAATTCACTATACAAATATGGTTGCCTTTATAGAGCTTGTTACTATAAATTCCAATATACTAAAGAGACATTTAATAATATAATCCGAGACTAAACCACTACAAGAATACGTTTTATTCCCCACAAAAAAATATTTTCCATTTTATAAGCATTCAATCAAAGTAATTGTACATTGTAAATTTAAGAGGCACTTAAGAGCCTCTACTAAACTAAACTCACTGGATGTTTGAATCCAGCAGATAGCAAACGCAAATGCTCTGACATACATCATTAATATTTAAAAAGTAATGATCTAATGGTGTAGTGACCTATCTTAGTGATAAACCATTATCCAGTATATTTGAATATGTATTCTACACACTGATAACAATGAAGGGGATAAGAGAAACATGGTAGTAAGACAATACTTACTACATTCATATATCTGTTCCAATTTGTCAACAGATGATAGGGAGAAAAATTTGTATCCAGACTTAGTGCCAACAGCTAAAGATCTATGAAGTAAAAGAGACAAGCACGTCAGCAGTGTGCATCTATCCAGCATGTAAAGCCAATGCAATTGCATATACATACATTGATAGTAACTTAATCATACTTGAAGCTCAATTTAAACATTCAAAAGAAGACTACTACACTGTCAAATCTGACCCTATCACAGGACGGTGAGAGTAGTCAGGATATTTACAAGTACATGACGGGGGGTGGGGGTGTTGCAATAGAACAAAGCCTGTGTGAAGTACATCAGCACACTTGATTGTGATTAAAATAACTTGTTACACGGCGCAGATCTTGTGCGTTACAACAACCCAGCAACGTCAATGCGATTTTACAGTTTAAAGACATAGCCGCAGAACAAACCGTGCAAAAGTTTAACTAATCAGAAATAGTATGCCAATCTATACTTTAGCTAGTTTACATGTTGGATGACAAGATGTCACGAGTCTTATATACATGGATGCTAAAGTAAGCCCAGTTCCACACAACACACCCTGACATCTTTAGCATAGCAGTGGCTAACTACGGTAGCCCAATGACTGGTGTAATTAAACGTGTTTTAAGAGATTGAGACAGCTACGACACTGCTTGTCGGTTTGACAATTCACACACAAAACACAAATTCAATGGACACTTCCAGAGGTCCTTTGTATGAAGCTGTCCACCCCACCCGCTAAACAGTCCACAAGTCCTGGTGTAAGCTAAGGTGAGCTAACGTCAACTAGCTAAGGCTAGTCCGCATAGGCCAGCCGTCTCCAAGTCCTTACGTGTTGTCCTGGTTAAAGTTGGCGAAGAGGAGCTGGCTCCCGCCAGCATCCCCGCTTTGACTAGCCAGGTTCATGAGCTCGACACCATCTATATAAATATTCAGTTAGAAATAGCAGCAGTGTGAGCTTTATAACGTGTCTAAACGTAATACAGTACGCTTCAAGGGCCCATATCTTTCTCTCGCCGTGTTCCCCTGATTGTTGTTGTTTTTCACAGTGGCTGTTGCTCTCTCAACCCGCACATGCTCAGTAGCAGCTTCGGCTTGCGACACGTTTAAGGGGACAGCACCACGTGCGCAACAATAACCCCATTATAATAAACGGTGAACGTATCTTTTGTCTCCGTGTTTTTTATTTCGATTGTATATAGTATAGAAAAAGAGACAATCACTTAAAACCCTACCGTTATTTAAATATAATTTAAAAAAGGTGATTTCTAGATATAGTCCTATCCTGATAAAGAGCAGTTTTATAAGGTTTAACATGTTTCACATTACTGTACAGGTGCCAGTTTGAAGAAAGCCATATCTACCTGAAAAATAAAATTCTGCATGCTTTGTTTTGTAAGATGACTCAAATATTTTAGCATTAGTTACAGCAGCTATAAATGCATTTTACATTTAGTTACTAATTTCAAATGTGTTTTCTCAAAAAGTTAATTAAATCCAGCAAACGCAATCTACTGAATGCACCATCAGAAAAGCTTCTGTGACGTCAATGCGTTGATATGATTGACTAATGAAGGTGCTGGACTTTGCAGAGGAGAATACATGGGCTTTTGTGATGATGACTTACAATATCTTGCGCTTTCATTCTTTCCGTTTTGTTGCAACTCTCAGATCATATAACCATCATATAACCTGCCTTTGCAGTCCACGTCCAAGTTCACACTTTCAACGAAAGTGAACGGCAGTTGACTGAACGACAAATACGTGAGTTGGGATTGTTATTGAAGAAGCTTTCCCAAGGCCAGCAAACAGCTTAAAACTCAAAAGAATAAATCACGAAGATGTATAATTTCATATAAAAATTTCAAAATTGCCATTTGGGCAGATTTTTCTCCTTTGAAACAGAATATTCTGTTTATTTATCTGAAAATTTTGATTGGATATATGAGTGGGAGTGGCATATGTCACAGACTATTAAGACATTACATCACACCTTACACATTTATTTGGCTATTATCAATATAATATCAATACTAATTAAATATAATTGAGACACACATGTAAAACAAATACTAATATCTTGGTCTTGCAAAAATTGGTTTTGCATTGTATTGCCAAGACTCCATATTGTGTTGTGTGTTGCAGTCGCACCACTTTAAGTCCCATTACAGAGCCAGCAGGCGTGTATAAAAACACCGGACTTGCAGGCACACACAGGATGGACATAGCCTACATTGAGAAAATATTTGCTTAATTTGACAAAACGTGTCAACCTTTAAATTATACAGGAGCAGGCTAATGCAAACACATTGATTGCATCACATTATTTGGCACTCCAACTAAATATTACACATTTTTTCTAGAAAACACAACGTTGCGTCTATAGGACGCACATAGTCGTAACATATTTAGCAGGTTCATGTACAGCCTATTAAGATGTCAAGATGGTTACATAAAGCCTATCTCCACTCTACTTCTGTCAATACTGCAACGACCTATTATAAGGAATTTAAACGTTTAACTTTGCCCACCGAATAGGTCTATACAATCAAGCTGAAGGGAGGTGCAGGGAGATATCTACAACATGCAGGGGAGTAGCTCTCCAGGACCAGGATTGGGCACCCCTGGTGTAGAACATAGTATACTGTGCACTCTGCAGCTTGTTTTTACCAAGCTGCCTGGTTATCTAATCTATTACGCACGAATGATGCGCTTTGACTCCTGGAAATTGTTTTTGTTGAGCAATGTTTACTTTTCCGTATATGTTTAGTAGGTTTGAATCAGATATCGGGAGAGGGGGAAGGAGAGAGAGAGAGGGGGGGGGGAGAGAGAGAGAGAGAGAGAGAGAGAGAGAGAGAGAGAGAGAGAGAGAGAGAGAGAGAGAGAGAGAG
>JAODLL010011435.1:0-29650 GCA_026546735.1 Forbesichthys agassizii | reverse complement strand
TTATATATATAGTAATAAATGGTCACTTTTCATGGACAATTACTCTCTCTGTTACCGTGGTAACCTACCGGTTCTCTCCCGTCCATGGCCTCCATCCACAATCTGCGGTCTTCCTCTGAAAGAGCCTGCATAGTGATCACCCCCGATCTGCATGACCGCACACAAACGCACATGCAAATATAAAAAAGAAAAACGCATATTATCTTATCACCCATCAACACGACTGACAAACATCCAGCACACATGACAATGTGTATGTAACTTTGGGTATTTTAAACACGGCTAGGTTATTTGATTGATGGAGGGTCTTCTAACCTGCTCCAGTATTTGACCCATTAACCCAATGAAGATGTTCACCCATTCACCCTAGAATGTACCGTACACATACTACTGTATGAGCCACATAGAAATATATACATAAGACATATATTTGATTACAACAAATAAAAATAGCAAGACAGCATCCTGTGACTGCTTGGGGTGGTCCAAACTCTGATAGGCTACATCCAAGGGCTGCCCCCTGAAAGTCGAGGAGTCGAATCAACAGTCCGTGACTGTTAGTGGTGTTTTGGTTTTGTTTCTGTCAGTGTGCATTACAATAACAGCATACAATAAAACAGACTACTTACAACGCCGCACAGCACAGGGATAACATTTTAACAAGGAATTATAAATAAGACGTAATCAAAAGCCAAAGATTTCAGAAATATATCAATAAATCTTTACTAATAAATGTTACACGATTAAAAGTGGGGAGATCGTTCATGACTTTGTTTCAAGTTATCTTAACTAAGACGGTCTCTCCCATGCACCATGGATATAATACGAACACAGTAGATTTAATGCTCAAGCGCATGTCACCATAATACATCAGCTGGAGGAATACATAGTACACTGCCATTCAGGCCAGCACAGCACACTCATACTAAACGACTTGTTTATATTCTGGTATTGTGTCTCTCTGCATTTGTAAACACTGATGTGTTTGTCCATATACACACGCTAACTTGTATAATCACACACAAACACACTCTTAACCCTATACTTGGAAAAACAGCCTACTAGGAGTGACAACTTCAGCTGTGCTGTAGCCGACATAAAACATTCTGTCACTTCTCTCATTACCAACATTACCAAGCGAGAGGTGGAAGTAAACACAGCAGGGAGCTTCCACTCCAATACCTAATACATTATGCTCCCCAGAGCAAGAATGACTCAGCAGCAACACCCGGTGGCCATTGAGCAGTCACTACAATATCTAAAATATCCCAAAACATGCAGCCTGGTGGTAATAAGAGAGGGAGAAAGACAATCCTCTCTTCCCCCCGCCCAACACCCTCAGTGGATCTACTTATGTTATGTAACTCATTTGTTTCTCCCACAGTTCATAAAGTTAGGCGTGCAAAACGTCACATCCTGCAGCTGTAATGTCTAGGGTACTGTAGGTCTAACCCATAGGGACATGTATGTGACACAAACATGTACTGTAGGTCATAAGTAGGTCAAAGATAGTATTACAGGCCCATGAATGAAAAAGGACCCACATGCGCGCGCGCGCACACACACACACACACACACCTGTCCACAGCCTCTACATCGAAACAAAAGCGCTTCTCTATTGATTCCGTTTTCCTCCTGGTGCAGGACTTTAGCGTAAAACTTTCCTCCTCACCCTGAAAGGACAGAGATGAACAGATACAAAAAGACCATGGATGGGGGGAGGGGAAGAGAAAGAGAGAGAGAGAGAGAGTTAGACTACAGTACATTGGAAACTGCTTTAAAATGTGTGCTCTCTGCAATGGTTCATGCTTCCATCACATTTTAACCACTACTTTTTTACAGTGTAACCCTTAGTTAAAGAAAACCAATGCATACGATGAAAACAAATATACTAAACACTGTATGATTTTGCATTGTATACATGTCGATACATTCCAACTCATACTGTATAAGTCAAATTGTCTGTGATGTAAACTCAATGCTCAAAGCTTATGTTTTCCCACTGTGCGGTCCTATCACCAAGCCAGCACCTTACTGCTCACACAGTAATGTATGTGTAACACAGGACCAGCCTGCGGATTGACAACAATCAATAGAGATAGCTTTGAGAGCTCCTCCGAGGCAGATACTGTAGATGTTTGTTTACCCTAAAAAATAAAGTACTTTGTTTGCTAGCTGAGGATTCACAATGCTACATTAACATGGCAGAAGTCACTGCCCTAATCATCTGTGTGCTGAAACATCTAACTAATAAATTCTCAAATATAAAAGCATATAGGAAACATCAAACCGCTAGGCCTCCATGTTCTCCATCCACATGATGTGTTGTGGCACAATGGCACTTTCCATCTGTCTGTGCGACTGAATTCCTTACTGCGCTGACTCTAAAACGAGTCACGCGTTCAACTCATCGGGGTCAGACGTGTACTTAAATAGGTCAATGTATGCCCAGCTTTAGGTGACAAACTGCTTACACATTGACACTGACATCACGACAAAGGGAATGATCAATATTGATGTGACAAATTGGTTTGAAGGCTCAAGTAGTTCTCAAACATGTTGACCCATGACCTAAATAAGAGACATTACAGTCACACCAAAGACATAACTCAACCATAAACAGTTAAGCACCACTTATTGTGCCTATTATCATCAGAATTATTATTAAAGATGGCCTGATCTTATCTGAAATACGTAAGAAAATATAGATATAGGATATAATGTATGTAATGTATCTCAAGGCACTCAACAACAGCTACTCATCTAATTGAATGTTCTTACACATAACTGGTGAATGTCGTTTTAGACACTGTACTGGGTATAGTATCAATCCAAAGTCTCATTGGATTTAAGCATGTCTGCTAAATTAGAATCATTTAGCAGACATGCTAAATTAGAGAAGCACCATGAGATTTCTGCCACTGGCATGTAAGCATGCGACGGTAGCAGGCAGTGCTAGCGTTAGCGTTAGCCTTAGTCTGGGCCGAGGCATTCAGGTCAGACGGTAGTTTGTAGCCTGGTAGCTGACTGCTGAGCTTGGCACGCTAATGAGCGGCACACACACATACTGTACACAGCACGCACGCACACATGCACACACACACACTGTACACAGCACACGCACACACACACACACACACTCCGCAGCTGGGAAAGTGTGCTAATGACTTTTGGAGAGTGAAGCACAGGAGCTAACTGGGCACGTGCCAACCCTCCGTTGCCGAGCGCCAACAAGCGCACGGCAAACTGAGCTAACGCTCAAGCCACAAGAAGTGTGTGTGTAGACAGACAGCCACACAGGCAGACGGACTCACCACTTTCCCCCCAGACTTCTGGTCAAACAGGACCATGGTGATCCGCTTAGGTTCTCGGTGGTACGTACAGTAATATTTCACCCATGTGGACACAACAGACCCTGAGAGAGAGAGAGAGAGAGAGAGAGAGAGAGAGAGAGAGAGAGAGAGATTACGTCGTGGCAGGGAGACAGACAGACAGACAGGCAGCCAGGGTTCATTCTGCAATAGTGGGAAAGCGGGTTGCCATGGGAACTGCACGCGCTTGTGCAACGTCGCCCATACATCTGAGCTGGAGACCGCGCCTGTATCTCTCCCCTATGCGCACACGTGTGTGTGTGTGTGTGTTTGTGTGTGTATATACACCGTGTTCACACTGCGAGAGACACAATGTGTACACGGCTGTTTCAGCAGTAGAATGGTTCATCCGTGGGCCTCTAACGTGTGATCGAGGCCAACAGCTTCCACCAGGGTGAGAGGCAGTGAACTGTGAACTCAACCGGTGGCGTGTGATTGGCTGGAAAATACAGCGTTGGCTTCATTTGAATAGGCTCGTTGACGCTGGCAGCATATCGCTGCATTCTAAACCCACCGTCGCCGTGCTTATACCACTAACACATACGGTACACGCCTCTACCGCAAAGGACCCGGCTACAGAAGCGCGCGCGCGCACACACACACACACACACAGACAGAGGTTGTGATGCAGGTACGCACGTTTCTCTTGTATAAACAGGTAGCCCTCCATGGTGTGCGGGCTGACACTCTTGTGTTCGTGAGGGTTCTCCTTCATCTTCTTCATCAGAATCTCCACCTCGGACCGAGTGCTCTCGAAGCGATTCCTTGTCTGTTCAACGCACGCGTACACATGCACACACACACACACACAATGAGCAAATATAGTTCAGTGCACCACCAATATTACACAAATACACGTATGGGTAGATTGTTTATTATTATTATTATATTAGATTTGATATTGAAAAGGTTACGATACAAAGTAGAATCAAACTTTGGTAAAAAATCTACTGTTACAGTATTGTGCAGTACTACTGTATGTACCTAAGTGTTTACTGTAGCTAAAATTAAATCCTCTTTGAATGTATGTAGAAGATCTAAATGTCACTCAGCTTCAACGTATCATTTAAAGTGACTCAGGCATGTGACAGAGAGGTCATTGTGTTATATTCAGACACAACGTACTGTAGTAGTTAGTGCAACATTTGAGGTTCTGTGACCGGCAACCTTTTAACATTTGGAGAATTGTTCCGGGGACATTTTATTCTAACAGAGAGATTGGACTTTCTGCCTTCTCGTGCTACTACTGAGGTTGAGGTGGGTGACCCCCTGTATTGTATGGCATTTCACTTCAGTCTTTCAGCCAGGGAGGTCATCACATCTTTGGGAGGAGGGGCGGGGGTGTTCACAGGTAAAATGACTGAACGACGGCCAACGCTTCCGCATTCCATTTCTGGATGTTTTTGGAAGTGTGTGTGTGTGTGTGTGCGTGCGTGTGTGTGTGTGGGGGGGGGGGGTCACTTTTTCATTTTTTATGCAAACAAGACCGACTAAGTGTTCCATGCAATTCAATGGGGAGGCCCACAGATTTCATAATGTTGCCAATTATACATTTTTGGGGGCGTTAATGGGTATTTTGAGTATATGACATTAATTCACAAGTATCTACAATCAATCGGCGGCCACAACGGGGTTTCTGCAGTGAACGTTTTTGTTGTAAATGGACTTGGGTCCAGACCATGCATTTTAGATTTAGCCATCTTGGTGCTGCTTACATCAGCCTCTCCAGCACAATGCCGTCAGTGACACGCCCACTTAAGAGACCAGAAGCGTTCCATTGAAATGTATTTGTGACCCTGCACCCCTGACAACTATCAGTTTCTATTAGACAAATAGTATTTGTTTCATTTTGTTGCCCAGTGACCCTTCATTGCTCATTAAACATCCTATTGGCCAAAACATTACGGCCAGAAGCACTTTAGTACATATACGCATTTCAGTATGATGTATGTATGAACTGCCATCATGTGCATGCATGTGAATGTACATTTTGTATGCTGATGGTCAGGTCGGTCTTGAAGTGATTGAAGTCTTTGGCCAGTTCGTAACCATGGTGATAGTAGGTGAACAGGCCCTGCAGGAACGCCAAGAGCTGAATAGAAACAAAGGCAGAATACAATAGTTATAGTAATGCAGTTTATTTGTATAGCACCTTTCACAGACAGCAGTCACAAAGTGCTTCACAGCATTGTCAATAAACTATTAAAAGGACGAATACACATTCATATATTCCATAGAATAGTGAAGGAACAGGCTATGATGTATTTCAGGTACCAAGATATAATTAGCCTGGAGTAAAACATTATTTATAGAAAAATACTGTATATATCTGCATCCAAACAATCATTGCTGCTCCATCAAAATAATTCCCATATCTACCATCAATTCTACATCAATTCAACATATAATAAATTAAACTCAGTGAAGCCAGTTCAAATCATCTAAAGATAGTCAGACTAGTTTGAATTCTGCTGGCTTTAAGACCGAGCTAGAACTACTGCATGAAGGCTTTCACATTTAATCCCAACATGTTGCTTTTATGTATTTTGCTTTTAATTTCACTTCTTGTCAGTTCATATTATGTTTTCTACTTTGGTTTTCTTTGAAGGAAACAGCATGTGCATGGCAGAGCTGCCCACATCATCCTTTCTGGCTAGAACAGTGTACGAAATTATGACCTTTGCCTGAACTTGGTACAAAAAGAGGAGAGACTCACTTAACCAAGAAAACAAAGTTGAGCTTGTGTGCAAGTGTTTCTGGAGAGGGACCGGGCTTTGATAAAGAATAACTTGTGTTATAATAATTATAATAAATGTAGAGGGTAAAGAAGCAATCTTACAGGCTCAACAAAGTCAAACATCTTTCTTTCTTGGACCTCCTGAACCTTGAACACATACTCCAAAGAAACTTCATAGAAATGCTGCCGAACGTTGTCCACCTGGTTATCCGCCTGGAGCACAAAAAGGTTGATTGATTATGAATAGGCCCACAGTAAGATATGTTCATTTGTAGAGACGCTATGTATATGCACACACACAAACATACACACAGACCTCATGTAGATGGGACTCTTTCTTCTTTGCTGAAAGGCTAAGGTGCTTCTCCAGTACTGCACAGTACTTTTCTGTCTCTTTATCATATTTTTTCCTAGCTTCCTGTAAAAAAAATAACACAACATTACTAACTATTTCATTCAGACACAGACCACAACTAATGTGGTACACATAAACCAATACACCAAACTCTACAAGGTAAATACAGTATGGTATATCCAGAAGATTCCAGTTTCCCCACCATAAAGAGCAGTTATTGGATTACTACTGACACCTGCTGGCCTACAGTAGCAACTGTGTTAAAACTAAAATAGCTCAATTTGTAGCAACCATTGAAATCTCCATCAATGTGCATAAATGTTCTGATGCACATTGTCAATTTTACCATTAATTACATTTGGTGGAGCTTTAATTGAAAGTTCTTTCCATTAATGTACAATTTTCAGTGGCCCATTTCCCTCTGATCTTAAATAAACAATTGAATATTCCTTGACTGAATGCTCCTCATTTTAACAATCCCTTCCATAACAATATCCATAACCCCAAATTGAACTAGAACTGAACATCCTAGGCTTTCTGGAAAAGAAGCACGGCACATTTAATTTTAATAGGATATTTGTAAACCCATAGAACAGGACACTTCACAGCACAGCTCATATCTCCAGGAATCCAATATACTTTATGAGAGCCAACCAGGGATTACAGCTAGCCCTGTAATAATGGAAAGTTTCATTAGAGCCAAGCTGTCAGCAAGACAGAGAGACTGTCGGCTGACGAATGACAGACAAGTATGTTGTCAGAGAGAAACCAACAAAATACAAGAGCTTATCTTACTAGTAGTAGCCTATGCCATGTTGCCATGTATGTGTATACTGCACACACACATACAGACAAGGAAACAACAGCAGGGAATGTGTGACTCAGATGGGGAGCAGCCAGGATGGGCCGTTTCCTCCATCTCCCCTGGTGCTGCTACAGCACACCTGCTCCCGGTGGTGACGTCGCTCCATTACACCATCATATCAATGTCAGCGATCTAACAGCGAAGCTGAAACTAATTGTGTTAGTGGGAAACTGGCCGATGATTACTGTGTTAATGTGACTTCCTCCAACACTAAAAAATGAAAAACCTTAATCCTGCCTTAATCCTTAGCCCTCTCTCACACTGTGTATAGTCGCTGCTTAATGTATTAACTTCCTATTTATTGATAGGTTCATGGCGGAAGCATCTACTGCAACTATTGATAATGAATGTTTTTAATGTAAGAATATTTGGAATCATATGGCAGTGATTCAAATGTAAAATTTCAATAATTTAATCTCTAGACATGTTTCGAGTCTTCTAATAAACTTATGTACAGTAACATCAAATGTACTGACTTCAGATCATTTTCAGTTAATAGAGGACAGTTATTTGTGTAGAACTAATGAAGGATAGTTATTTGTGTGGAACAAACAGGCCGTGGATGATTTTGCTGGTGTGTGTTTTCACACAATACATGACACACTCATTTCCATTATCGACAGGAAGTACTATTCTCAGGGTGAAAGGACCACACACACACACGCACACACACAGCTGCTGAAGGCATCAGAGATGATGAGCATTCCTCTAAACAACAAGGCGTCTGTGCCAAGCCGCTGCCTAGCTCTGTCTCCAGGCCGACTATCAGAAAGACATCTCTCTGTTGAGACTCCCTTTATAAGAGATCTTGTCATGGTTCCCTGAGGAGAAGTAAACTGCTGCCCATATGTTTGACCATAAGAACAATTATTCTTTATGTCCATGTCTCTCCATGGAAAAAAAAGGCATAATAATGACATGGGATGCTACATACTCAAGTAGTTACAAAAAGTAGACCCTCTTAAAACCTTAATCAATATGTAGTCTAGCCTATTGTACTTTCAGTCTAGTTCTCCTTCATTGTGCCAATAATTCATCAAACGCTGTTTTCTAGACGACTGAATCCTTTCAGATGTTAACACAAGTAATAGCAGCAAAACCAAGCCATTCGTTTAAATGTAATGCTATTAGCACTGTTGGCCAGATGGTGGAAGCATAATACCATTGTTGTAAGACTAAAATAAAGAACCAAAAAGTTAATTTCAAAAAGTATGCATGGCTCGAAAGCAGCTCAACAGAAAATTCAAAGTGCCTGTCATATAGTGAGTGACTCATAGGACATCTCTAATAAACATGTGCAACCACCACATATCACAGGCTATTTCTGTATGCCTGAAGTCTGTGTTTGAGACAACTGTTATCAAGGTGAAAATAAATTACCACTTTATCCATCCAGACATACCAATGGTATAGAAATTAAACTGCATCACTTGCATCAAAGGAACCATTGTCTACATCAGCGGTACCCAAACTTTTGAAGCCAGAAAGCCCTTCATATTTGGATAATGTTGACACACCCCCCACACACACAAACACAAAAAAAAAAACGCACCGTACTATTTTTTATAACACATTTAGTTAATCCTGCACATATGCATAATTATTAAAAACATTGACTTTCATTACACAAATAGCGATCTACTGTCGAATAAACAAACCACACCATTGTTTTGGCCAAGTCAATGCATATCACGGCTCGCCCAGCCGATTCCATTTGTCTGCAAAAATGTGTGAATTAAATTCAAGTTTTGGGACTCCTGTTGAAGGCTACACAGAGAGCAATGGTCCAGCAGAACTGCCGTAGGCCTATAGTGCCTTCAAATAGGTCACGTCCTAGACCAGAAGAATACAGTAGATTTCCTATTGACTCGACTTGCAGAGAGTGGCCTACCGTAAGCCTAAATATTTCTCAAGCAATCAACATGTATTCATAAAACGGGATCAAGTCTACATTGAGTAGACTAACAGTTATATAAGTAATATTATGCAGTTAACTGAGATTGTAATACAAAATAAATGCGTTTAAACTAGAAAATCTAAAATGTATTTATATGTATAATTAATTTACTTTTTGATCCCGCCATTATATATTTTATCTCGCGCACCCCCTAGTGGTAGCCTGGACACCCATGGGTTTGGGAAACAATGGTCTACATCATGTATTAATTTTGCATAGTTCTAACAGCAATGCTACTAGCAGTTGTTTGACTATGGTTATGCTTAAAAAGTATAACGGCATATGTAAATGTATTATTAGGAAAACCTCTTGAGATGAACCATCTCATTTTCAAGAGGGTCCTAAACAGACAAAATTACAATACATAATGAAACAACAGTTACATTCTTACAAACAGACAAGCATCTCAATCACAGTTAATGAAAAGCACAATACCAGTTTACTGGAGGCTCTAGGAAATATCAGGAGGTTGCTTCATAATCTATATACATCTGCACATACAGCCAGATACACCCTGAATTTCATCACAGCCACATAGCTAGGGAAAGCATTTTACGTGATATTGTAAAATGTCAGGAGCATTACAATTGGCCTAGTTTTATAGTTGCAAAATGGCTCTATTTCATGATTACTGTTTAACATATAGGCCTACTGACAGCTGGTGGTCTGTACCTAAACCACAGCCTTACTTCTCAATGTTATAAATAGGATTCGTAGAACAGTTTATCTACAGATGTTTGCACAAACATGTGGTTCACTTTTTTGCAGCGGCCTTACAAACACTACCCAAAGGCTAAATATACCCACGCATCATGAGACGAATTAGGTAGCGTGCTGAAAGAGGAAGACAGTGCTCCCCAGGATCAAGGGGGCAAATGAATTTTGCAAACCAGAACAAGCACGCTTAGCACACAAATGTACAAGCTAGAACTACACCGCAGCGATGTTGGAGCAACTGCTTAGCAACAGAAATCGCAAGGTCACTGGTTGACTCTTTGGTGTTGCCGCTGGACCGACTGCCAATAGCACCTGAAACTCAACGCTCTATCAATTACTTCTAGGGATTCCATTTTTGAATCAGCAGAGAGGCCATACAGTATACATTTGAAGCGTTCCAACAATTAGAATCTATGGAAAAGGCTATCAGGCTTTTTGCAAAGCAATATCAATATAAAAAACACAAAAACCTAATAACAGTGTGAACATTTTTTTTTTTTTTTTAACTGTTTACTGTTTGCATTTCAACATGATACCTCCAGATCACGGCAAATGTATTTGCAGTGTTGCTCGCCTGTTCTGTTTCCTATGAATCCTTCGGCTTCTCTTCTTAATTAAATTTTGAATTAACAAAAGCCATCGACTACTAGATTGTGGCATCTGTGTTGTGTTTCACTCTCTTCTACTAGCTGTCAGTAATAGTCCCACAACTTTCTTGTTCCAGAAGGTACCTGAAAGGGCATCCACGCACAATCGCGACGTCAGAAATGTTAATTGGCTGAAGCAAGACGACCCCCAGTCTATCTTAAAGCAACAGAAGTCAACATAATACACAAAGAACATTGATCAAGTTCATTTATTTGATGCCCGCAGAGTAACCCTCAACACTGTTGACTCCTACCTTGGCCGCGCTGATCTGTTCCTTCCTGAAGCGCTCCAAAGGCATGATCAGTACATCGTTGGCGTTTTCAATCTGGAGACAGACCCAACACACACAAGCAGCACCGATGCCATTAACGAGAGAAGTCTGAGCACAGGCACTCAATCAATAACATGGGTGTGCCTTCTGTGAAACTGCACTGCGCCTAACATCTGTCCATAGTGGAGCCAAAGCTTAATGGTACGGTACAGTTAAACAGTTGAATTACTCCTTATATTGTGTATACAGTAGGCCTCCACACTTGCTTACAGAGAGGCCTATGTAGGGCTCAAACACAGATTATCTGGGGTCAAACACCCAGACCACTTAGACACTATGGTGTCCTCCTTCTGTGTGTTTTATATACATCTATCATTTTGATGTTTCTTATAGCTGTGACATGACCATACAAGTGACCTGGACCTCATTTTCCCCAATCATTTCTTACAGAAGTCTAATCAAGCAAACCAGTGTAGGAAGCAATTGAATTTGTCATATTATTGTATTGCTTTGATTTGATGTATAAACATTTATTCTGAAGGTGATTTAAACCTACACAGCAGGTCTATGCTGTACAAGTAATCAGAGGTCACGCCAAAAATATTCTATCATTGACTGGGTATTTTTAACAATGACAGATTGAGAGATTACACTAAGGGAAATTACTTCATTAGTCTTCATGGTTTTTAAATGCAAGTTGAATCAAACTAAGCTGCGATCATCACTACAGCGAGTGTTTGTAATAGGCACACTCATTTTTTAAAAGAGGCCATTCCAATGGAATCCTATTTTGAGAACTCAAAAAAGGCGCAGACACCACCCCTCGCTAAGGTGCAGTGATGCGAGTCAAGTGGCTGGCAACTCTGAAGCCAGTTGTAAACAAAGGCACTAATACGGTACTGAGGTAGGGAATTTTATCTAACAAGCGTGGAACAATACAAAGCCAGACCGAGGCATCTGTTCCATAAAGTGTCCTGTTTTCCATGTTGTTAGCTAGCGTGTTGGTGTATCATACATGCATTTGGTTAAATTGACAACAGACTATACGTTTCTGCCCCACAAATCTTCTGATCACCAGCCACTACATGTTATACAGTCTATATATGTTCCACATATTTCAGTTTAGCCTGTGCAGATTAGTAGCCAATATTTTCATTTTCTGTGTGGCATAATATTAGTAGTCAACAAGGGAGACACAAAGTAAGGTAGAATAAACATTTTTAATTTCTCACCAAGATACTTTTTACAGTATGCGATGCCTACAAGGCACGTAATCAAAACCAAGAAAACATGCGGTAAAGTCTGGCTGTGAATTATAACAACTTACTGCCCATACAATATCACTGAAAAGGCTAAGCTAGTAAAGCTACATATGGTTTTATTTTAAATCAATCTGATTCTGTCCTGCTAAACTGATGCTGTTTTAATCAAGTGTAATCAAGACAAACGCGAAACAAAGAGACAGTTAATAATAATGAAAAATCGGAAAATGTTCAACCCTGCCCGTCAAAATGAAGGACAACGATAAAGTCTAGCGCAACCACTGCAAGTTATTACATGAACGTTGTACAGGTCTATACAGCATCACATACCATCCTCGTTCTCTCATCCTCCAGGTTCTGTAGGACTCCTGCAAACTCCTGAAGAGACTTGGCTGCACACACAAACACGCACACACAGAGAAAGACAAGGCAATACAGTTAGGATGTATGTGTTTACGTATGTGAGTGTGTGTGTGTGTGGCCTTCTTGGCCTTCTTAAACTTTCTACCATTCAAAACCCATAACACAGCGGACTAATTGACTAAAAATGAGAGCACACGTCTTGCTTTCAGTGCTTTCTATCAGCGCAAGCTAGGTCCTGCTCTATAGCCCATCATGCCAAACATGACTGCATTGTTTCAACTCAGAGTTTCCACTTCAGTTTGTCTCTGTTTGTGTTCAGCACTTTCTCCAGACACACTACACGCACACACAGTACGCACTGCATGTAAACACTGTACAGACACACACTCACACAGTGGACTATGCCTCTTGTCCAAGAACAAATTAATTAAATGACTCTCTCTAACACACACACACACACACACACACACACACGTGCCAGAGAATTGTTAGTTAGTTTCAGCTGTAAAAATGGCCAATGAATCATAGAACTATGGCAGGAATGCATTCAAAGTAGATCAACCTTTTTATATGCAATCGCTCATAAAATCTAATAAGACCTTATCACATGTACTGGCTCATTCCAATATAACTAATAACCTGAATTTACCTAACTAGTCTTAGTAAGGTTTAACTGGATAGTCTTGAAAAACATGAAATCAAACACATGTAAAGATGACGAATTAATAAAGAATTCAGTTTTTACAATATAAGACAATGTCAATGAACCAGCCTTTTGTGACAGAGGGTTGTATTAAAAAGATGGACACCTCTCATTGGCATTTCTATCTACATCATGCAAAAACGGAAATATCCACATTCACATAATGTACAACTATGCATACTAGTATACAGAAACTGAATGTACAGTATGTGTGGATTACAATCACATCAACACTGACTGGACCAACGTGAATCTCCTATGATAACCACACATGGCAGTTGGATGGTTGGGCGGTGCACCTAGCGCTGCAAGCTGCGTGGTACAGATAGCTAGGTTAGCTAAGCAGCAAGGTCAGGTCAGCTACAGTAATTGCACAGACACAGCATTATATATACATAGCACTAAATAAGGTAATGGCATCCATCACCACGTTGCCCTACAGGAGTGTGAACCTGTTTACTGTGTAGTCGTTGAAGCATGTAAACCATACATCTATTGCAATCGTTTCATTTGCTTACTGTGAACTGGATGATCTTTTGCGATACACAACAGGGAACCCATTCAAGCAGAACATTGCTAAACACATTTAAACTTACCAAACATACAGTACTAAAAGGTTATACCACTTTTAGCATGCATGCATGCCATGCATACTGGAATTGCATGTGGTTAACAGTTGAGTTACATCAGCTATGACATTATATGCACTAAATATACATAAGTGTACTGTACTTCACCATTGCAATGAGACCACTTACAGAAACGTAATGTTTCAGTTTGCAGCAGTTTGAGTTATGTGATTGATACTTTTTAAAGACATGGAAATAATAATCATATTGATTACTATAAGAGTAGACACAGGCAGTAGTTATTATTGTTTTATTAGGCCTATAAGCTATCCGTGATAAACAAACACAAACCGGGTGAAAATGAACTGTTATTGAAGTAATGTGTTCTGTTTGAGTAGTGGTAATTCATATAATGCCAATCTTTAGTATATTTGATTATTTCCTGGTGTAAATGTGTGTGTTGGACTTCTCTGGCATGCATTCACCTATGCAGATCTCATCATCTGTCTCTGCGTCTCCGATACACTGGAACTTGAACTCATTCAGAGATTCAGCAAACTTCCTTTTAGCTGTGGAAAGATCTGGAAAAAATAGAAAAGTTGTGTAAATGTATTTGAGGCATATTTACGATAACACATCTAACAAGTTGCACATCATATATAATCTAATATTGAATTACAGAAATGTCTGAGTGTGAAGCAATGTTTGCAAACATTAAAGTCATGTGTGCCTTTGATCTCTGTAAACTGAAAATTTATAATGTAAGATAACATGCAATATGTCCTCCTCAGTAGCATACCTGTAATGTTGCTAAATTATATAAACAGGAGAAATACCCACGTTGGTGGTCTTCAAGTGACTTTAACAGCACAACAGCTAACGTCACCTACTAAAGCATGGGTGACCTACCCTTAAACAAGGTACCACAGGACAGATCAGGTGGGGAAGGAGAGAAAGCAAGGGGGATATAGAAGATTAAGAATAGGAAATAGTGGTCATTCCCGTGGAATTCCCATACATGCCAGAAACTGGCAATACTTCTCCAAATAGCATTTTGAAACTATAGACTAGGGATGGCGCCGATACGATACTGAGATCGGAAATCGGTCCGATACTGACTTTAATAGCTGGATTGGTATCGGTGACAATTGGACAGTTGTAACCGATCCATGGGGCTAATCCAATTATATTAATTTATACGCCTACTGTCAAGAATCAGCCATGTCTAACCTACCCAGGCCACACTATCAGCAGCAGGTTTATAAAATGCAGCTAAGTCCTAAAATAGAGATTGTTACTTTGCAACTAAATTTAAAACTTTAACACTGGAATCGGATCGGTACTCAGTATTGGTTGATACCCAAAGTGCCGGTATCGGTATCGGGACAGAAAAAACTGGATCGTGTCATCCCTACTATAAACTGGAATAATAAGTGGAACGCAGAGAGAGATTGAAAGGAGAAAGGGTTGAAAGAGGAGTCAGAGAGGACACAAGGAGGAGGGGAGCAAGAAAGAAGAAGGTGAATTGCTTGCTTGCCATGCTTGTGTAAATACCACAGGTCCTTCATGCAGATCTTTGTGTGTGGAAATATCTGCTGGCGCTGCCAGTCAGAATGAAACACAGGCCTTGCAGCCTAGCATGTGTATAGTCATACACATGCAGTGTTTTAGACACCTTCTTACAATAAAGTGATTTATTGAAGTAAGCAATGTTGGAGAAAGACTGTTGATATTTGTACTCAACATCAAAACATATAGGCCTACACATCTCCCACCAGAAGCTCCATCCCTGACATTGAACACACATGGCCAAGGCTGGAATAATGTTTGTAGTGCAGACCACAATTTGTATGTGTTCCCGTTTACAGAGCCAGATTCTATTACAGAGCCAGATTATTTTAGAAATCACAGCTAACATGATGTGAGAATATATTCGCTGAAATTTGCTTAGCACACCTTTAAAGAGGAAACATCTTGCTCGGCTTACATGTACAGTAGGCCTGGCATGTTTGAAATCAAGCACATCACCTCTCGACTGGAGGTCGGCCACTCTAACCACTACCACAAGACTGAGAGTAGACCACCGAAACAGAATATTTTATATCCCGTTAGTCAGCTAGTCATCTACACCAAAGGTGTCCAAGAGCTTCCCGTTAGCCAGTCACCTACACCAACAGTGTCCAAGAGCTTACATTTAGCCAGCTAGTGTTCTCGCAGAGCCAGTCTTTACCAAATACTGGGGCACATCCTTAACTGCCCAGTGCTGCAGGAGAGATATTAGTTTGCAGGACTGTACATACAGTACAGTATGATTAACAAGTACAATATTATTACTGCTTAAAATAAATAGAAATACTAAAAAGTAAAGCACTGCACTTGTGTAGTGCTAGAATTACGTTTAGTATTGTGCCGATGAAAATCGACTACCCACTTCTTGATAGTGCTGCTAACATGCTTACAGGGGTGCTTGAGAACAGCATGGCTATGCTGGTCTACCAGCTAGACCAGCAATGTACCAGTACTAACCAGTATTAACCAGCCTGGACCAGCATTACACCGGCACTAACCAGTATGAACCAGTCTGGACCAGAATTACACCAGCACTAACCAGTATGAACCAGCCTGGACCACATGGAATTCATGCTGGTTTATGCTTTTTTTATTTCAGTAGGGATACTTATCAGATATTCAGCACCAACTGCATGTGATATGGAATTATACTAATGAACAAAAGAGGCTGAGACCAGCCAGCTAGTCACCTACACAAACTGTGTCCAAGAGCTTCCTGCTAGCCATATACTGTAGCCTACACCTTATAAGCATCACAAATATGCTAATTTAATTTAAATCAGAAGAATACACATAAAAAAGCTAAATCTACCGCCTCAAATGTCACCTGTATACACACAGCTGCATTTACATGGACCCTATAATTCCAATTGGAATCGGGTTTAAAGCCCAACCCGAAAGAAAATGCTCCATATAAACACTATGATTAGAAGAGAAACGGCTAAGCTGATTGAAATTTAATTTCGAAGCAGAGAGGTAGTATAACCTGTTCCGTGACTCCCACCATGTAAACCATGTACCATGTAAACGGTTAAACCTGATTACTTCCTGGTTGCGTTCTAATGCGCATGCCTAATGTTACGTTTTGTATGATGCCGGTAAACTTTTCTGCACAGCCACTGTACAAAGCATATAGGAATTGTAGGCTACAAAGTCTAGACCAAACAATTGCGATGCGCGCAAATAAGTGAATGAGTTAGTACGGTTAGTACGTCATTCAAAGCCGTAACCTACATTTCACCACCAGTCACACAAATAGCTTCACTCTCCGACATATCTACAACTAGAAGCTAGCCGGTTTTAGCCATTTGCTAGCAGGACACGTTACATTATGAGATAGACAACGTGTGCATGTTTAACATTAATTCCGGTAAGTTGCGACGGAACATGTAAACACCAGACCCGATTAGGTGACATCCCATGTAAACACAAACCCTCAATCGGAAAGATTCCATTCGGAAAGACAAAAAAAGTGTCCATGTAAACCCAGCTACTGTAGGCCTACATGCAAAACAAAATTGTTCAGACGGATAAGGATATTATTTCCTGTCATCATGGTTAGAGGTCCGTGTGCTTTGACAGGATGAAAGAACTATTTAGCAACAGCGGACATTTACAGTAGAGTACGCACACAGCCTCCACCCCCACCACACACACACACACACACACACACACACACACACAGAAAGTGTGTGGGAGAGGTCTGACTTTTCCATGGCAGAGCCGTCAGGCGGCAGAGTGAAGCCGTCATGTTTGGTAGCAGCCTGCCCTGCACCTCCCATGTCTCCCACCACTCTTGTTCTCCTATTGGCAGGGAGGTTTCACTGCTTCTATGTGTGTTTATGTTCCCAAAGGAGAAATAGCCCGTTTCATTACTTCAGAATTAGTGCTTGGTCACTAACAGTGTGACAGAGAAGAAAACCCCTCACTTCAGATAACTGATATTTAATACATGGGCCGACAAGACATACTGTGTGACTTCATATTTTCCACAACTTCCTGAAGCAGTATTTATGCACACTTCAATCATGTACAGTGGTTCTTAAAAATATATCTCTCCTAATCCTAAACTCGCTTTTCTTAATTGACATGATTGTAGTACCATTGTCTGTTTTCCTTAACAGAGGAAGAAGAATCCAAACTAATTGTAAACAGTTATGTGGTCAAGTCAGTAAAATAGCCAAGTCCATCGTAACTACAGCACGAAACAACACAATGTACACCAGCCGCCTCCATCGCACTAACCACTTATAGAGAGCGTTAAGAGTGACGCAAATAACACTGAAATCTGCTTTTGAGCTTTGTCACCGAGTTTGTCTGGTGGAGTTCTGCACTGCAACTAAGCACTATTGTTTTGAGGGTGAGATGATTCACCTCCATTTCTCCTGCATCTGTGTCAGCCAGTGTAACCAAAGATTTTAGAATACATTATATTAGACTAATGTTTTCCTTAACAGACTGTAAGTGCTACAACATGGTTGCCTCATCTTTAGCCTTATTTCTAGCCTTTATCTCTAGCCCATAGCCATCCACTCAACAAAACGACGCATGGCTTAATAGGCAAACTCTTACACAGGACTGGGCAAGGTGAAACAGTAAGTCATTTTAAATCAAAACCACATTTTGGCTAGTTTAACACCCTCCAAGTAAACAAAAGCTACTCTATGCAACAACAGTCCAGTGGAGCGCTCTAATAGGATTTATAGTTATTTCCACTAGTTTAGTTCTTCTTTTTATTGAATAGTGACAAAAGTACAGTTGCTAAGAGGTTTAACTAACACTGAATGATTAAACACAAACATATGACCAGTATAATAAACCAGCGCATTTAAGTTGAAAACAGTGAGTCAGCCTACTTCAATGGTTTAATGATTAAACAATGAAGTATGACTACTCATTTTGCACAAAAAGCAATACAGTGACATACTTCAGGGTCAGAAAATCATGGTCAGGAGTAAGTGATTACAAATTTCTTTTAAATCTGTAATCAATTATGTTACCAGCACAAATAGTAATTAAATTACAGGTTGTGAAACATAAGATGAGTACTGTAGGTTCGTTCTAGATTAACTGCATTTATATAATTTAATGTAGACGGGTTGCAGAGAAAATTGTGCATGAAACAATTGTGCCAACCCACCTGAACAACATACACACAAAAACAAAAAGATACAGTATGGCGAAACATTTGTTGGATGGCATTTCAAAGAACAATCCAAAAGTAATCAGTATTACTGAGTTTAAGCAATCCAAAGGTTCATTAACGGTTAATTGTCGTCAGGTGCATAATTAGGGATTACATTATCAAACCCTGCGTTTAATAAGATAGATACGATGTCAGAATATTCCAGAGCTCTTTAACAAAACAATGTCTTATCAAAGTAGTGAATGCATCAATAACATCGTGATAATTAAATTAGATGGACTGCCTCCTCTCCCGATATGTTTTGTAGTTGTTAGTGTTATTAAAATCATGCAAGAGGGGAAAGGAAAGATAACAAACATTTTCTAAATGCTTTATTAAATCACACTCTCTATGAAAGAATACATGACTAGGGTCTCAGAGAATGAACATGTGGAATGCTGGCACTGAAGTGAGTGCATGTGCTAAAGATATGTGTCGCATCTCCTCGTCCTCTCATCGCTCTTCGACCTCACTTGAACTACAGAATTTTGACCATTCTTCCTCCATACCACTTTGATTCTTCCTGAGCATGCGACACGCACGCACGCACGCACGCACACACACACACACACGAAAGGTGCAATGCCAAACTAGACCTGTGCGGTATACCGTTTCATCTGGTATAGGCCTAATGGTTTTAATTTCCCATACGGTGTACATTTTTCACATACCACCATACCGTAGCACAACTGAAACAACAGCTTTAATGCATATTGTCGATGCTATAATGCTACGGAATGCTGTTAAGGGTGTACTATTGAGTGGGGACCCATTAACTGAGCTGTACCCTTCTTACAAACAAACAATTAACTTTATAACACAATTAATTACCAACAACTTACTATTTAACATGACAAACAATGGCACACACACAACAATATGCAACAGCAATAATTGTACATAAAATGACATGGCCGAACGGCATACTGGGCACGTTCGCTAGCTAGGCAGGTAGACTACGTAATGTTAGAGTAACAGTTTAACAGCTAGTAGAGTCTCTTTAGTGACTCGCTAGAATTTATGTGTCGGTCACTGTAGAAAAGCAGGTGACTGTAGGCCTACGTGTTTCAATGTTGTTGTGATATTTGGAGAGCAGTATTTTCGCTCTGTTAAGAAGACATGCCTTGAATCCAGTGTTTAATTTAATTTCTATAACACTTACAGCTGCTTAAAAAACTTTATTGTAATCTGTCCTCATTCCCATTTACATTATGCTACTGCATCTGATTCTGGTACTGTGGAGCCAACTCCTTCAACATATTGAAATTTAAATGTTTTGATATTAAATCTTGAAAGCTGCAACGCTATAAAAGGCATGAAGAGAGAGACAGAGAGAGAATAAAAAAATACTGTAAAATACTGTGAAACTGGTAAAAAATACAGTGAAATCTATTTTTGCTCAAACCACATAGCCGTATACAAAACCTAGTTGTTCAATTGACTACTGAGAATCCAATGAACAAACATATGTGCACATGCACACATTGTCAACAATGCTTCCTGCTGTAACAACCTATTTAAGGTAAGGTAAACCCTAAAGGTATAGTCAGCTATTGCAAGCTAAATGTTAGCTAATGCACTTTCAGTGCCGTTTGCCGCAGTTTACCGTTCTCTGTGCGTGTTGAAAAAATAACCTGATACTTGTATATAGCCCTGGCTCCTTAAATACTGTAAATTGAGATAACAGTAACAAAAGGGACTGACCTCACAAGAGAGGGACAGTAGTGTGTATTCAACATACCTCCACATGACTTTGACCACAATGTGTAAAAGACAGAGAAAACTGTTTTACACCGTTGTCATTGATGCTGTAAAAGGCACTACTGTAACTCTCTATCTGAATCAGACACAGTCAGTATACACTGCTACACAAAGGGATTCTGCACAAGAGCTGTTATGTGGTGACACACACACACACACACACAATGAATGGGCCTGTGTTAATACCAACAGGAAATCCAGCAGTAGCTACTGTAGCTAGCTTGTTCCACAACGCATTAGAACAATCACGTGTACATGAACACGCACACACACACACACACACACACACACAAAGAGTACATTTGCGTCTCCTGATCAAATTCTTAACTTGACCCATATTTCAGATGCAGAACATCAGTCAAGAAGATAACGGATGGGGCCTCATTAGCGAGCGCAACGTTAAAGTGAACGCAGCCAGACTGCAGATAGCCCACTCTCTGCCATCGTATTTTACGTTGGATGTACTAAACTTGTGGCTGATCACGTAATCAGCGCTTGGCACCGCCCTCTAATCTTGGAGCAGACACTGAGAGTAGTCTGGTCTATGTTGCAGCCATATTCAGACTCAGAAAAAGAAAATACGTTTAACGGTCATGAAGTAAACCTCGTCTATATGCATCGACAAACTTAGAGATTACTGTAGTAATTCTACCACAAAAAAGGTGTCTATTTCTCAATATGGGTTCTTTTCTGTTATTGCAATATTGAGGATTTGTGAAACATCATCATTCACAGCCAAGAACATATAAAACACTCGGAAGTGTTATTAATTAACGGTTTTACCAAGGATGCATCCAGTGACTTGTGACTGGTGACTTGTGTGTGAACTTGTCAGCGGAATATCCCAGAATGCATTTCGAATCAACAAGGGCCAATGGCCATCTTTCCTGATACCATCGTGATCTCGCAAGCTTTAAGTTTCACTTCGCCGCGAGAATCAGTCTGCAGAGCTTGGAAATAAAGATGATTCAGGCCAATAAACCTTGTGTCTTTGCCAATCAGAGTTGTAGTTTAGCTTCGGGCGTGGTTCAGGTGTGACGTAGGTGATTTGAAACAACTGGAGTCTTAAACATAGAGATAATACAATATAGCATTGTTTTTATTAGAAGAGCAAAGGCTTTTCTCAATAGAAAATATGTTTACGCATAGCTCCCGCTCTGCATTCTCTACTGCAAGAGTGGATAACAACAGACTGCTGGTTCACAGGTTCGTCCAATCACATGCAAATTATCTTTTTGAAAGCGCCTGCCCTCTTGAATCCGATTTAATAATAATAAAAATATATTTTATTTGGGACACCTTTCTAAACACTCAAGGACATCCTACATTGCAAATACATAGGTATAGAACATTTTTAGAACAGTTGGCTGAAATAAACATAGTATAGTAATAAACATTTGATCTGAGAAATATATAGAAAATAAAACAATTAGGTGAGAGTGGAACAAAGGGTCAAAGGTCATAGGCAACCTTTAACAGGTGGGTTTTGAGGAGCTTAGCAAACGAGGTGATCGTGGTGGCATGTCGAATGTGCAGTGAAAGTGTATTCCAGAGTCTGGGGGCAGAGCAGCTGAAGGCCCGAGCCCACATGTTGGAGAGGTGGAATTGGGGAGGGGGGGGTGACAAGATTTCCTGTAGAGGAGGAGCAAAGAGATTGGGAGGGAGTATTTGCAAGGTCATAGAGGTAGGAGGGAGCCAGATGGTGGAGGGCCTTGTACGTAAGGAGAAGTTATACGGAACTTTACAGGAAGCCAATGTAGCTGAATCTGAATAGGGGTGATGTAGATCAATAGACGGCTTCCCAGACGGATGTGTCTTACAGTAACTGACACAGATATCTGGACTTGTCAGGTTAATACTGACCAGCTCAATCCTTCCCTCACATACATACTGTATATAAAGTCTACACTGTTAAAATGCCAGGTTTTTGTGATGTAATAGAATGAGACAAAAATAAATCATGTCAGAACTTTTTCCACCTTTAATGTGACATACTGTCACATTATGGCACATCTTGACGCGGCAATATTTGCCCACTCTTTGCAAAAGCGCTCCAAATCAGTCAGATTACGAGGCCTGTGCACAGCCCTCTTCTATCTTTGAAAAAAACCTGCCATTTTAACAGGAGTGTGTAGACTTTTTATAGCCACTGTACTAGTAGTGTATGCCCATTAATTGTGTGTGTGTGTGTGTGTGTGTGTGTGTGTGAGAGAGAGTGAGAGAGAGAGAAACTATCACATTCAATGACTTGTACAATGGAGGCCTCTCTATTACATGCTTGCACGCGTGCACGCACTCACACACTCTCTGCTCAAGGATACATGACTAGGAAGTGGAGATGTCTCCCTTCCTGCACGGCGTTGCCATGGCAAATGCAAGTCAAGTGGAAAGTGAGGAAAGGATCAAAGGTCACCCTTTGTCAGTCCATTATGCGAGGTCAGCTTTAGACGAAGACACAAAGAGGGTATATGTATTGTCTCACTGTTTTCCCAGCATTGGGCCTATGGGTGACTAAGGTCAGACACGACCAGCTGAGCACAGATCCCATTACATGATCTGTAGGACCCACATCTTTGCTCTGTGATCAGTCTGGAATATGATCCCACCATCCTAATAAACTAAATAATCCATCTAGTACTGTAGACTATACGACATGCATCATTTACCGTGTGATTGTCACCTTGGTCAGTGTAAAATGGAATACAGTTTATCACTCTTTATTTGGGATGTTAGTAAATCCGGCCCAGTGTCTTTGGTAACCGATTAAACCCAAATAGTTCATGTGAAAAGCATCACTCAATGAGGAAAAATATGCACTTCTTCACATTCCGGTAGATACACTAGGTAAGGCTTATAAATCACAGGAGCTCTGCAACAACCTAAAAGCAAACTCTTTCTAAATGAAAATGGGAGCGAATGGAATTGCATGAGGCTGAAATAAAGACTAGACAAAATTAAAGCAACAAGGGGAACATTATGTCAGTTGTAAAGTGACATTATAGTACATAATCTCTTCAATAGCTGGATGATAGGTAGCTAGATGGCCTCAAAATCATGTGTTGTGTTGGCAATAAAGCTGACTTGACTCTCATAACTTCATGGAATGAACCATAAAACCTCTCATTTCAAAATTGTGCATGAATGCATAATACAACCTTACCAGAACTAGGTATCACTTGTGGAGAAGAACTACATTCAGCAAAAGCTATAGCCGAATTGTATTTGAATACAGATTAGAGGAACACTATTGAATGCACGCATGGGGTCAATTCTGTGCATCAAACTGTTAACGAGGCCCAGTGTGAGCTCAACCCTGCCCCTTGTGGCCAACTTTGCGCACTACAGCATTAACATTATAGTTAAACCCTATGATTAAATGATATAGCTTCAACTTTGCTCTGCAGGAAGCAATGATATCATTTTCCATGTACTATACCTATGCAAT
Organism: Forbesichthys agassizii; assembly: GCA_026546735.1. NCBI lineage: Eukaryota > Metazoa > Chordata > Actinopteri > Percopsiformes > Amblyopsidae > Forbesichthys > Forbesichthys agassizii. Next base: position 5,372 of record JAODLL010011435.1, on the reverse strand, counting down.
GGGGCACAGAAAGAAACCCTTTTCAACAGTGTTCCCTCCCTGCATCTTAGGTTGGATTACAGCTGTAATAATTATGTGACGTCAGTGCAGATACAGTAGGAAGGAAGGCAGGCAGGTGAGAATAGCAGAACATGGGAAAGAACGGGTGGGAAATGAGCAAGGAGTCATATTCCCTCTCAACACCTACAAGGAAGGCGATATGACAGGATGTACCGCAAATACGTCACGGGCACACACTGCTGCACACACAGCTGTACAGCTGTTGGCAGCAACCTCGGGGATAAATGTGACGCACAGCTGTCTGTGTGCGCACAGGCTTATGGCACACGCGTTCACATCATACAGCACTTGTAAGTAGGCCGAGCAGAACAAGGGTTTGAATACACGAGAACATTCAGGAGAGCTTCGCAACTGCAAGATGTGTTGTATAATAGATTGCAAGAGCCCAAAATCATTGTCTTGTGTTTTACTTTATAGTTCACCTCACCTCCAAGCACTCAATCTTAATGTGTGCTTTTGAGGAAGAAACTCAAGTTTCTTCTCCAAATGTTTTTGTCTCTTTGTCTCTCTAAAATAAAATAAATAAACAATCCTATTCTGCACTTATGTATTTAGCACTTTAGTATTCAGGCCATTATATTGTTGGATTGAGTAATATATTGACATGGTAGGCACAAGACAAGATGCTGTAACTATTCTGATATAACATTGGTTGCTTATAATTGCTGGTGCATGACCTGTCCAACTATTGATGAACGTATTGTAAGTCGTTTTGGAAAAAAGCATCTGCCACATGCCGTAAATCTAAATCTATACATCATTTTTAACATAGCAGCAGCAAACAACTATTCTATTGTATATAGTGGATTAATTGAAGAGAATGAATGTAGTCAGAGATCCTGTGTAGTTTTCATATCCGGGCTGCCCATGCATGTGCATGTTAATGCATGTGTGTGGCCCACGGAGTTTTAGGTTTGGATAAAGATGCTGGTGCACTTAGTGTGATGTACTGTACAGTATATATAGTGGTAAAAAGTCATATAGACCAGCTTTACTGTAGATGTGTGGGTGTGTGTGCGTCAATATTGGTTATAGCTATTTTATGTGGTGAATGTGAATGTGTTTTTGCTGAGATGAAACAAATGAAGATCCATTCAACACAATGTTAATCGTACAGTAAAATAAATTGTACTAGGTGATTACATGTCTACACAAGACACCAGCACATACCAATACAGACACACACACACATTTTTCTCAATAATGGTGACCCCTCCACTAGTCTTAAACCTATAAATAATAATAATAATAAGTATTTTTGGGAATGCATTTCAGGACACTCAAAGACAGTCAATCACATCAATTGCAGACTACTGCATATTAATATAACATTTTCTCATTCTGTTTAGACCTATATATCATGACTGTACAGTACATTATACATTATATGAATATGAACACTTTGCTTTGTAAGCTGTGTTTTAGGCAACCCTCACATATTACACTCGCACACGCACCACATTTGGAAACACTTACCAGAAGCAAACACAATCCTATGCATGACACAGCACAGTGGTTGACAAAGCAGTCAGGCTGTGCAGGCAAACATACACGCACACACACGCACACACACTGCAAACACTCCCTTTGTCTCCACAGATGGCTTTCATCGCATTTGAACGTGTCAGTGCCAAAACTGAAAGAATGTGTAATGCGCGTGTTGTGTGTATGTGCCCGCACATACAGTACAGTTTGTCTGAGTTGACTGTATTTAGCCATGAAGGACATACTGTGAACCTTATCATCTTCTCATGCAGTCTATATTTTTCATCAAGCTCAACACAGCCTCCCATTCGCCAGTTCACTCCAGTTAAAACACCGTCAAACTTCCCATCCCAGCAATGGACATCACACAATATCATGAAAACAAACAAGCCAACGAGCCGAATGCAGAATGGAAAAGTAATGCATCGGGAACAACATGAATGAGGACAGCGGGAACGCCTCAACAATGACTAAATGAACCCGGAAAAACCATGTCAAAACTGGGGCCAACAATGGCACAATCACACAAAGCCAAGCCTAGACCGAACATGCCGAGACACTAGGACATCTGGGGAAAACAGGAGAATGGACACTGACTAAAAAAGGACAAAAGATGAGAAAATACAGACATAAAAAAGCAATATGAAAGGAAGATATACAGTTATGAGAGGCCCGTAGAGTGAGTTTGTCAGCTGTCGTGTAATAGATATATCAATATTAATGTGACATAAAAGTAATGCAAATGTTCAGTAGAACACCCGGGCATGAGCAGAGATTGAGGCAGAAATCTATTTTTCAATACTGCTGTGTGAATATTGTTGCAAAAGCATAGACTAAAACCTGAAATTCAAATTCTGAATTCAAATCATTAACCCCAATAATGTTCACCGGTATCCCGAGATCAAGTGTTAACACATCAAAACACATCGTGTGTTACAATGTGTTTTATAACATACTACAAAATACCATACTGTACGTCCACACAATAGTGTGGAAAGAGAAAGAGGTGTCTGTGTGGTGGGAGAGTGGGTCATAACAGAGGGTCTACTGTACAGTGCACACCCTGGAGGCTTGCTTTCTTTCTCTCTTTTAATCATTCTCTCAACCCAACCACTCCTCTGTTCCATGTGTCCTGGAACCAGTATGTCCCGGGCCACAGCTCACTGTTCATTCAGCCTGCATAGCCATGGTTTCCTAGCAACAGACACAAAGAGGCCGGGCTACCAACAGGAGCAGGAAGTAAAGTCTCTCTCTCTCTCTCTCTCTCTCTCTCTCTCTCTCTCTCTCTCTCTCTCTCTAATTGATCTATGTCTCACTCTCTCACTCTCTCTCTCAGTGATCAGTGTAAAACCAGGGAGGTTTTCCATTCTAAAAAGACTGACTGAGGGCTGGGCGGGTGCTGCCACTGGAACAGACCACAGCATGAACCCAGGGCCTGGGACAATTGCGCCCCCCCGCTCCCTGTGGGTGCGGCAGAAGGCCAGGCAGCAGCAACAGCAACAGCCAACTTAACGGTGGTCCACCATGTAACCATTGTGACTGAACTGTGAGCCACAGAGACAGGAACCCTGTCCTGTTAAAAACAGGAAGTGGATGAGAACGTATGACCTCTCTAAACACACACACACACACACACACGCACACGCACACGCACACAGAGAGGACTATGAACACAGGAGGAGGCGGTTAAAGAAAGGGAGAAGCACAGGAGTCACCAGATGAGTACTTTCCCTCCTGTCACTGCCGGTTGTCCGGCTGGAGCGCTAGCATGCTAATGCACTAGCTGACATTCCAAAACAAAAACTGAGAAAAGAACGCTTTGTGTCAGATATGGGAATGGCTTAAATAGGTCTGATGCAATTTAAAGTAAGTAAATGGCTGACTATTACTATAGTGAGCAACTCTGCAACGTAACAGAAAAGTCCACACCAAGCGACAACCGCTCCAGAAATAAATAACTTCATAAAACAACACTGGGTTTAACTAAATATATTAATTTCTTATCCTGGCTGGCAACACAATGTTTCTGCTGTGTGATCATTTAAATCATCCACATTTTAAAAACAGTTCACTTTGTGAGCTACTTCAAAAAGAAATATTAAACCACTACTTTGACTCAGATCATTTCACTCCAATGTTACCGCAGATGATAACATCAACATGGAACCAGAAGCATACTGGGCATCTGACAAATAGACCAACCATATCCAAGTTTGAAGGAGGGGAGAGAAAGGTTGGAAACCACACTAACAACATTAGCACCTGTCTCCAAATAGCCTTTGTGCCTTTCTACCGTGCTGTGTTCAAGACAACACAGTTAAACACTGGCTATAACCCGCTCCGAGCCAAGGATCTGGACACAGGGATTCTGTTTTTGATATTGTCCTGGCTTACAGACAAGCAACATGTCAATTCTACTTTAACAATGATATCATACCAGTTTCACATCAGTGATATGGGTGAGCTGACATTGTGATTTACAGCCATTTTCTGCTCTGCTGACAGCTAAAATCTCAAATGCTCGTAATAGTCTGAGGGAGACTGGATAAACATTTGTCCTAACTTTCACAGGCTACGGGCCTTCGGAATGTCTGGTTTGAGGTGTGTTGCATTACCTTCTAAGCTTTTATTTGGCCTGAAAAAAAACCCACCCAAATGACCTCATCCCAAACGAATAAGCCGTCATCCACTGATCTGCTTCTCTATGGAAGTTGAGGTAGACTGAAAAATACAAACCACATACAAAGCTGCAGGGGCAACATTTTAGAGTGCGATTTAGTCTACTCCCTACCTCTTCAAGACATGTAAAACACTGTTTTGATAGAGCAACTGTATGCTGTGATGACGTACTGTATCTGAGCTGCTATAGGCTTACAGCATTACATCTTGCCTACTAGTGTAAGCTGGCAATTATTGTTTTGTCAGCACTGTCCACAAGTTCACTATAATGAATGGTGTTGACCATGTTAAAGGTAAAGTTAGCTATTGCAAGCTAAATGTAAGATAATACACTTTTTGTCGAATTCAAAGAATATCTCCTCGCATTTTGCTATTTTACAGTTCTCTGTGTATGCTAATAAAAATAATAATCTAATACTTACTATGTTAGGCGGCGCTGCATAGGACCGCGGAGCAATACTGTATTGATTTGAGCTAGAAGTTAGCAAGAATTACATACCCTGCTTTAAAATAAAAGCCTTCATGGATAATTTGACAATGTAACCGGTAATTCTAATTAGTGCTAGGACAATTAGTCGACGTAACCGACGTCACCGGTTACGTAAATACGTTGATTTGCTAAATGTACCGTCGACTCGGAGAAATATACCTATAACTATGCTCCGATCTGAAAAAATAGTGCCGTCAATGGAATATGAGAGGCAGTAATGAACGCGCTTAGTAATCCTGAACCCAAAAGAAGAAGACAAATGTGTGGCATGGTGTGTGTACCTACCCTAATACATCTGCTGATATGTCTGTAGCAGATTCATTTGACTCGGTTTAGAGCCCGTGACGCGGTAAATACCAGACGAACAGCAGCTAACAATGTTATCGTTAGCACTCTGCTAGATACAGCAGCGCGTCACATGCATCGGTATAAAGCGTCAACGAAAACATTGCGGGACACAGTGAAAGCTACACGCGAACACGGATCCATTAAAGCAGAAACATAGCAGAAAAATAGTGGAGCTGCTTTAGTTTCGGGCCCACCATTGTACAACATGTGCAAACGCAAAGCATGCAGCTCCACTCATCTGCTGTGTTCGAGCGCTGTCACTCTGTCTTAAAGGAACACTAGCGGACGCTTCCATTTTCCTCTGGCGCAT
>JAODLL010011425.1:0-29650 GCA_026546735.1 Forbesichthys agassizii | reverse complement strand
ATCCTGGGCTACACGCTGAAGAGCTGCGCCTCCGAGCTGGGCTTCCTGCTCTTCTCCCTCACCATGGCCATCATCATATTCGCCACCGTCATGTTCTACGCCGAGAAGGGCTCCAGCTCCAGCAAGTTCACCAGCATCCCGGCCTCCTTCTGGTACACCATAGTGACGATGACCACGCTGGGGTGAGCCAATATACACACGCATGCACACCCTTACTGTGCAATAGGCTATTGTTAAGATATGGCTGCCGCACCTATAATGAGAAGGCCAATTGTGCATAAAGGAAAACGTATCATTCAACTGCACACAGTAGTCCAACTAAACTATACAAATAAAGCGTGTACGTCTGTATGTGATTGTAATTAATGATGTGTAGTGCGTGTTGTATGATAACAAGTGAGCAAACAACAAACTTAACAAGGCATGTGGTGCTGTCAAGGCACGTCGAAAAAATAATCAGATACTTGCTCCGTAATGCGCCGTAAATAAGAAAATAAACAAAGTGGCGAACACCGCTCACAACAACAAAGCCGCAGTGCTATCGTACCAAAGTATACTACACTTTGCTTCACAATGTGTTTAAATGTGTATTAATTCTGGAGGATAACTGACCTTGTCTTGAAATTAGGGACGCCCATGTGTGCACGGTATGTGGCAAGTATCAGCATGCTGTGCATCCCGTGGGTTCACTTCACTCATGAACTCATCCCGGACTCATACATTGTGCCCCTTCATATTCACACCTGATTTCTAATCCCCTCATTAGCTCTGGTATATGATGCCCATCAGTTTCCCCATGTCTTTCTTATTGTCATGTTGTAACTGCTGAGGGTTTGTGTTTGCTAACGCTGCTAACGCTGCGTTGTTTCAGTGCCTTTGTTTTAAGCAAAGGTAGTTAGAACTTTGTCAGATAATTAAATATTGCATTAAGGGTATTGTCAACTATTGCAAGCTATGAAAACAAATAAATAAACAAATATCTCCTTGTATTTCGCTATTTTACCGTTCTCTGTGCGTGTTGAAAAAATAATCTGATTCTTGGTAAATAGGAACAAACAAAGTGGCGAACGCCGCTCAGATCAACAAAGCTGTAGTACGCTTTGCTTCACAATGCATTACGACGTGTGAGGCGCTGTCGCGGAGGACTGCGGAGTGATACTGTTTTGATTTGAGCTCAAAGTTAGCAAGAATTAAACCTGTGTCTGGTTCCTGCTCTTTACCCGCCGCTGAGGTTGATGGCGTTCCTCACTCCGCCCCCAACCTTCTGTGAACACTGGCCTACTAACTATACAGTAATGGTGTAGGTAATACTTGTATAACTAAAGTCCTCAAATACTGGACTTTGGATGGGAAAACTTAAATTAATTAGGATAATTGGGAATGTCTTCACAAAAAGCAAGAATATCCTAATGGGTGACTTTAAAGAGCTTGCCCATCTTATTCCCCACAAAAAAAAAGTCATACTGAATGTGAGGAAAATTATAATATGGGTTAGAAATGACGATAACATAATATATGGTACTACTGTACACCATATGTACAGGTGGTTAGAGCTATTCTCCCTTCCCTGATAGGATGGGGGTTTGTTTCCATGCAAAATGTGGAACCTTTGTACAGTAGCCCTTTGTGCTCCCATGTAAAGGAAGAGAAAGGATAAGCTTGGCTTGACTTGTTAACCTGCGACTCATCATTGACAGTTAACTGCCATTTCCAGTTAACAGTTGTATTGCAACTAGTGACATGGAAACACTTGCACAGAGCCAATGAGCAAGATACAAGTTATGAACATATAGAAGTGTACTGTAGAATATGTTGAATTTTTTTCATATTTCAATATAGGTTTCCGTCTTTAATATAAAGAAAGAAAATGCACTTTCCTACATTAAGCACTACCTTATGTGTCAAGGTTTCAGGTGTCTCATAACTGCCGAACCTCCAGAAACACCAATGTCCTGGAGTAAGTGTGAAAAATGTATCCGTAAGAACTTATTATACTGCATTATGAATTCAAAATTATAATGTCCAGGTGTGATATATCCTTTGAGCAAGTTATATTGTTCTCTATATCTCAAGAAAAGTCAATGCATTGAATTATGACCTGGAAAATGTTCAGATCATTTGAAACAAGTCTTGTATAAAGGAACAATGCAGAAATGGGCAATAATGCATTTGCTAAATGGATGCATTATGCTGAATGGATTGAATGGGTTGAATGTAGGGCCTTTACTGAACATTAGTCTGACTGTCCTAATTTAAATCAGGCCAATATAAGGTAGTATGGTGGCTATTACTGTATTTAAGTGCCTTCTTTTGAAAATACCTTGCTAGTTTAAGTTTGTCTATTTCTTTTCATTACATTGGCAATGTACAGGCAAACGGCAATTAGCATTCAATAGCATTTAACTTTTTCAGCAAAAAGTTTGTAGTATTTGATGCATTGCAAACAAAAACAAAACTTGCATACCTATTTGTTTTATAGCTGCATGTTCAAAACACAATAAAATAACTTTATGTGTTCATTGTGCTAGGGCTGCTCAATTATGGACAAAATCATTATCACAATTATTTTGGTCAATATTGGAATCACAATAATTACTCTGACTATGTAAAGATGTTACAGCTACTGCAAATTAAATTTCCATTTAATACTTTTTCCGTTGAAAACAGTTTCCTTGCAAAACGTAATGTGCAAAACAATTATTTTTTTATTTTTTTATTTATTAAGTGTGATTGTTAGGAGTGGAAATGGATAGAGCGATTCAAATGTGATTAATTGCACAGCCCTGCATTGTGCTACTACAGTATCTACAGGATACCTATAGTATTAATGTTATTTATCCTGAATTTGCATCAATTTCAAACGTGTTTATGTCAAATTAGGTTTGATGTTTTCAGAGTTTTAATGAGGCCTTATTTTGTATTTATATTTTTGAATCTTATATTGTACCTGTCTCTCTGCTGCTCTCCCTCTCTGTACTATAGTTATTCTGCCTGCAGTGTTCAATAACCTCTTCAAAAACCAATGTTGAAGTGTGTGGGCTGCCATGTAGCTTGATTCACCACTTCAGATTGATAATAAAGTGACCTTGAGGATACTTTTACTAAGTAAAATTGTTTATTTGTTATGTATTTGTTATTTAGGAAAGAGATGTTTGCATAAATAGGAACACAATTGACCATTAGGCTAAATGTTAAAATACTACAATTTACCTTTAAAATGCTATACTAGGCTCACATAACATAGGTGCATCTCAATAAATTAGAATATTGTGGAAAAGTAAAAAGACCCATTCCATGAAACCCAAGTATTTCTAGTTGTTTTTGGCATTAGCAATGTCGATGTGACACGGACAAGTGCTTGGCCTTTCAACGTGAACTGTTAGCTCCCTGGTCTGTATTTGCCATGAAATTAACGAAGCCGGAGAAACATGCGTATCATAAAACAGTGCATGTATTACGTCAACACGTTCTCATTCTCAACTCGTCAAAAACTGCAGCTTGCTCAATGGCCTTTCTCGTCAATTTTCGAAGCGTTAGAAAGCCTTTGGCGTCGTAGGATGAAGACTTCGGTTTATTTTCAGCTATATAGGCATGCAATTTCAGCGCAAATAGTAGCTCCTGGTTGTAGATAAATAATCAATATACAATCGAGACATGTTAAAATGTAATTACTTGAAATCATAAAATTAAATAGTTTGTTATATTTCAGTATAGGCTATGTGCAGCCTATGATTTCAAGTAATTACATTTGAACATTTCAGCAGGACTTGGTACCGGCCCATACTGTTAAAGGTACCAATACTTGGTTAAATGACCATGGGATTACTGTGCTTGATTGGACCTGAACGCCATAGAAAATGTTTTGGGTATTATCAAGAGGCAGATGAGAGACACAAGACCCAACAATGCAGACGAGTTGAAGGCTGCTGTCGAAACAACCTCGGTTTCCATAACACCTCAGCAGTGCCACAGGCTGATCGACTCCATGCCATGCAGCATAGATGCAATAATTCATGCAAAAGGAACCATAACCAAGTACTGAGTACTTTTCAGAAGGCCAACATGTCTGTTAAAATGTATTCTTTCACTTATGTCATATTATAATTGTTTGAGATGTTGAATGTGGGGTTTCCATGAGCTGTAAACCATAATCATCAAGATTAAAACAAATGCAGACTTGGATTATTTCACATATATATGATATGATATATATGAGTTTTACTTGAATCATTGAAATATTTGTGTTTATTGAGATGTTATGTATTTGTTGCCGTATGCTGCCATTTTAAAATGTTCTTTCTACAGAGTAGAAAGCAATAATTAGAGAATCATCACATTTACAATCAGAAAATTAACAATAAATGTGCATTCAAGAACAGTTATTACACCACATAAGATCAGAACAGTTACCACATTCTCGCCATATAATATCTGTTAATCATTATAACAGAAATCATATGCTGACGCCTTGTGTAATAAAGTGATTACTTGAGTAACCTTTTGCTGAATGCAATCTGACCACGGAATTACTTTGATAGCAAAAATAGTTGCATGCCCCCTGCGAATGTATCATCTGTGCTAAAATCTATGCATAATTACTAGTGCAAGTGATCCCCACTGAGCATTTTGCAAGCTTAAGAGTTCCTTTCTGGGCTGAGTCACTCTGATCACCTACTGAAGAGGCATACGCTCAGGTAATGAGGTCATGGACAGAACATCTAACAGTTTACCTACAGGACTCGGAAAACAACTCAGTCTCGTACACAATTACTGTACAGTGCAAATGGTCTAACGTTTATTTTGAGCTTACCTTAGAAAGCCCATATTGACTCAATTCATCTCTATTACCCAGGAAAGCTCCACAGTTTCCAATTCAGGTTAAGGAGCTGTGCATGCGTGTGTGTGTGTGTGCGCACGAGCGTGTGTGCATGCTTGTGTGTGCGCTGTGTGTATGCATGTGTGCGTGTGTGCGTGTTGGTGTGTGTCTTACAAAATCCAAGGTATTAAACATGTTTGTAGTGTTTTTCTTATATTCTTAAACCAGGCACTGGTCTGTGTGTTTGTCACACGCAGGCTCACATGCACGTGCACGCTCGTGTGACCCCTGCACTCTCTGTCCCCTCCATCTCTGCATTTGCCCATACGGAGCAGCGCAGCAGGCTAGCAATGGCATTGAGGCTAGCATGGGAAAGCATGTGGGGGAGGGGGGAGATGGAGCGAAGACCTACTGCCTGTATAATCACGCATTCTCTCTGGCCAGCAGCGAGGGTGTTAAATCCACCTCAGGTGGCTGATGAAAAGATCTGGAATGAATCTCAGCGAGAGACTCTTCCCGCAGCTGGATGCCTGGCTCTATGCAGTAGTGGGACTGTATCCAAAGGATTGATGGGGAACGAGGAAGCCCTCTTTTCTCCAATCCTCTTTCTCTCTTTTCTTGTTATCGCGTGCTCTTTCTTCCCTCATCTCCCGTGAGCATCTTGTAAAGGGGCGCTGGGGTCTGGCTATTTTTAGAGCATTTATGGCTCATTCAAATGATACCCGTTCTCAATTTTCAAATGTGAACTGGTATGTGATATGAACACCAATGGATTTGGAGTAGTCATTTGCACCTGGACGAGGGGAAACGCAACAGTCTCCCGTGCCTCTAAAAACACAATTAAACCAATAATGAGAGATGTATTAATGAGGTGTGCAGTTGGAATCTGATGTGGGTGTTATAATTAGAGTGACTCTCCCTGTTGCAGAATCCCGGTCCTGGACGAAGGCTCATTCATAGCATAATGTGAGAGAAAATGTTGTTATGCATGTAGGTCATGTTCTCATGTCTCTGCCTTAATCAGTGGCTATATATAATCTTCTTCCTTTAGAGAGACACTTTAGCTTTCCTTGACGCTGTCATGACGCTATTAGACTAAATGAACTGGGGGCTAAGGGGTCAAAGAAACAGAGGGAGAGGTCAGCGGGGCCATGCGTTTTCTTCCTGCTTCTTACGGAATCTTAACAGTGTTATCAACAATACAGTATAAAGCAGAGGTCTTCAACGTTTTTCAGGCTGATGAAAAACATGGCATAGGGACCCCCTATCACATATGACATAAAATATATTGTTGCCGGGCCAACAATAATGTGTGGGGCATCCTAAAGTGCCATGTTTAAAAGTAAGCCACTTACGCCATTCAAATAACACACACCTGATTTAAATGAATGGGTCGTTATCAGGGCTTCTAACAACCTTGAATCAGGTGTGTTGGAGCAGGGAGAGATCTAAAACATGCAGGGTGTGGCCCTCCAGGACCGGAGTTGAACAGGCCTGTCGTAGACAATTTCCCTACACAAGTTCTTTAATGGAACCTTTCTAATGATAGCTGTGGAATTTAATAGAGCCTAAGCAGAGGTTCATGTAATACTGTAATACCTAAACTCGTTTACAGTAAACAGATGTTTACTTACAGTGAAAAGCACTGTCTAGAAACCTCTGTAGCCCCCCTCTCTTTTTCTATTATAGTATTAAGGGCTTATCCCATCACACATCACGCATGCACACGCACACACACACGGTAGATAATGACCCTAGCTCATTACAGTAAGTCATTAATATTTGAAAATGCATTTTTGTGATACATTCTTTATCAATAAGGTGATTTTTAGCTACTGTATTGTACATCTATGCGCCTCTAGTCCCGGAAAGACATATGCAACAAATAGGCCTATATCATACAATGGGCCTGCTACTGCCATCTTTATGTTGTGGCATACAGTATAATAAGCAGGTGTGTGTGTGTGTGAGATAGAAAAATAAATAGCTGTGTAGAAATAGGTAGCAAAAGCAGAAGTGATGGTATCTAGTACAGTCTCTAGAGGTTATCGCTGACAGGTTATCTAAAGATGCTTGCTTCCACGACCAGAACGAGATAGAAACTTGAATGGCGCGATATGTGCTATCTGTTACTTTTAGGTCTGTAGCCTTTATCGCATCACCCAGCTGGCAAGGTTTTAACTCAGGTACACAGGGAAGGTTATAATACATTTTATAATAACCTGCCATATGATGTGAAGATTATACTGCAACGGTGTTGTGGGTCAAATATATTGGCCAAATAAATGTGTAAAGTCCCTTCAGATGTATTTTTATACTTATACTTAGAATGTACACCTTTCCGTCATACAACTGATAGTAGTTAACATTTTAAGCCCTAGCTGATCAATTAAAGGTATTGTCCACTATTGCAAGCTAAATGCAGGATAAAAATACTTTTTTGTCAAATTCAACAAATATCTCCTCGCATTTCGCTAGTTTACCATCCTGTGTAAACCCCTGTAAATAGGAACATAAACAAAGTTGCGAACACTGCTTGTATCAACAAAGCCGCAGCACTACGCTTTGCTTCACAATGCACTTCAATGTGTGATGCGGCACTGCAGAGCACCATGGAGCGATACTGTTTGGATTAAAAGCCCTGCCTTTAAAGCCAAGCTGTGTGCTATACTTGTAGGTGTTTGTTGTGAACCCCTAAAAAAGCTACAAAGCTTCCCAACTCAATGTATTGTTAATATACAGTATTCTGTATGTATATACTATATATACGGGTTAAGACGCGGATAGAATTAAGAGACCGCTGCAGCATTTTCTCAGATTTTTACTATCTATACATTTGAATGTTTTACTACTTACATGTAATAATGTATATGTATTGTTAGATCTACATTTATACTTGTTATATTTATTTTACATTTACAGTATATTATTACTGTTATATTTTAAACAAAGTGCAGTTTTCTCTTAATTTTTTCCGTGGCTGTATATATACATTATATATATATACTATATCTCTATATGTATGTATATGCTATATGGGGAAAACTAGTTGAAATGCCTTTCAGCATTTGACGTGTAAACAATTCATGAATGTGGGCTGGTGGAAAAGAGGCAAGAGCATATACTGTATGTACTGTAGCCTACTGCAGTTTTTATTTCAACAAGGCATGTTTGATGAAAATCACTCTAGATTAATAGATTAAAATCTTGAAAAAGAGTAATTAGAGTTTCTGAATTAGAATGGTGGATGAAGATGGGATGAAGACATGTACCTGACATTTTACTGTCAATTGCAGCCTGTAATTTCATTGAACTTCAGTGCATTATACAGAATCAAATATGGAATCATTTTGAGGCCTATGGTGAAGTGCAAAGACACGCAAATGTGTGTGTCACTGTCTTCCAATTGACAAAATACCTTAGAGAATTGTTGGATGGATCATTTCGAGTTTGCTTGAATTTTCCCTATATCCCTGAAATGAAATTCTTTCACAGAATATGGTCAGCATTTGGGAAAAGATGGGGATTTAGATGCAGGGCCTTGCATTTTAATTGATTGCTACTCTGGATATATGGCAATATTAATAAAAACACTATTTGGCACTGATTAAAATGTACATCATGAAGAGGGTCTGTGCTACATTGTTTACACTCTTTGCAGCCTAATAGGCGTTACATTTGACATTTAAAATGATTGTCTTTAAAACAAATCAGTGTTGCTGCAAATTTTTGTACTTTAACGTCATTGCACATAGGCACACGCCAACTAGTCTCTGATTGGTTTGCTATCCAGAGTAGCTGAGCAAATTGAGATAAAAATGTGAAATTTTCTTTTCTTTTCATTAAATATTCAAAATCATGTATTATTATTATTATTTATTATTATTCACTACCCTTGGTTTATCATTGCTTCATCATGTGGGGCAAATATGGGATGTGGGACAAAATAGAAGGATATCATTTAATTGTCTAAGCCTCTGTACACAAACAACCGAAGCTAAGCATCAAAGCAATTTAAAGAGCAAATTATCTGAGGAAATTGTATATCGACAGTGGAATTCCACTGGCTCTGTAGCAAACATAATATAGAATTGATGATCACTAAATTCAAACACGACAGGCAGACTGGTTCTCCTGGAGATGAGTATGGGCCCATCATGCCCTATGACTGTTGCAATTTCAATATTAAAAGAGACAAATCTGCTCCTTTTTTACATATTGACACCGTTCCTTGAGGTCAATACAATATACTGTATATCCACAATCACGGTAATATTTCAAAAAAGAAGGTTATAGGCTAAGTATCATAATAGTTTATATACAATTCTTGCAAGAAAAACAATGGTACACAACGTTAGTGCTCTAGCCATTGGTGGAGAATGCAGAGTTAGATGGAGGGGGCAGTATTAATAAAATGAAATTCAAAACGGCTTGCTGAAAGACCTTTATGCAGAAATAGCATAATAAACTTACTGCATTATATTACGTTTGTTGTAGACACTCCGGATACCCAAATGTTGCATTGAAAACCCTGAAAATAAGATTTTTGTCATAATTTTCCCCTTTAAAGCCAGTCACTAAATTTTAAGAGATATATATCAATATACAGTATACATAGTGGGCCCTTGCCTTTCACATGTGCATGTTATTTTACAGAATGAGTTTATGAAAATATAATGTAATGTGAAATGTTTTGTATTTGCTGCCAGGAATAAATAGTTAACATTTTTCATTGTATTCCTTTGCACATTTGCTACAGTATGTAACATTTTTAAGTATAATTTACAAAATAATAATGCTAATAAAACAGCAATGGCACTTTAGGGATTAGGGAAATTAGTCACTAGGAACATCTCTACTGTAGACAGCAGCTGAATAAACAAGACAACTTTTGTTGAACTCACTAAAGTGATGTCTACCATATCCCCAGCATTTAAAATTTGACCTGTGAACATAATTCTTCTCATCCACTTCTTCCTAAGCGTAATTTGCATTTTCTTATTCTTGACATCCTTTTTTTAAGGTTATGTGAAAGCTCCGAAACGGTTCTCCATTTAGCAATTCCCTTAATGATGAATCAGGTGCAAAGACAGATTCCAATTACATAAATCTGCCAAGGATTCTCTCCAGTTGAGGCAAATTAACAGATCATACTGTCAGTCAATATATCTGTATTACTGACCATAAGTTTACATGCATGTACATGTCACAATATTTCATGTTATTATTAGACCATTTTTGAAAGCCTGTTCTTTCTCATTAGTGATCAAGCATACATTATGGGCTTTGCTGAGAATTATAGGTAAAGTCAATGATTGTAAGCTAATACACTTTTTGTATTTCGGTATTTTATAAAATGTACAGTTACAGTAACTTTTTTTGATCCTTTTAAGAAATATCCTTTTAACGTTAACATTATGAGCTAACATTTTCAGTTAACATTAATGTCCTTTCCAATGGAACAGTCAGATTTTCTTTGACCTTGAGTTCTTGTTTCTACAGAAGCTTCTTTATTTGTTTCAGCTGTCAGTTATGTTCTGTAGGCTTCAAGACAAATGACAGGCTGTTTTGTATTGTATTCCTATTTGAAAATGTTTTTGCCTTTGCTTTTTTGCTTTGTTCTGATATTACTGAAATCTGTAGACTTTCAAGCTTTTGATGAAAGTATAGGATGTATTTAAAAATGTAGAACTCGTACAGAATCACAAAAGAGGAATTCTATTTTCACATGCTACTTTATATGACATACACATTGAGAGTACACTTATTTTATACATGCATATAAATATATACAGTATGTAATGTACTACTGGTGTCAATAAGTGTATTATACGAGTATCTACAGGTACCGTATGGGGTTTGCTGTATAGACACGTTTTACAACGTGCTTTTAATATTCTGGATTAGACAATTACATTAATGGTTCTCCCTCACAATTTAGCAATCTGCCACACCACTGTTGTTAACTACCTTACTGCAATGCGCCTTCACAGTACACAACTTTAGATCTGTATTCCTGCCCATAGGGATTAATACAGTGTGTTCCTAAACGTATTCCTACAAGGAGTCATCCATTAGTCCCGGGTAAAGTAACAGTCACATTTATTTGTTGGATTTAATCAGGTTGAAGTACTGATGCATGTGAGTGTGCCAGGTTTATGTTCACAGAGTGGTTAGTTGTGACACTTAGTAGATGCTTTTTGGCCGCAGAGAGACAGGCGGCCCTACAAACAGCACTCCTCTGGCACCTATAAGCAGAACCAATCAGATCTTCTGGTGTTGTTGTAAACAGAAGGCATCTGTTTACACTGATTTTGACCATACCTATTTCACACATGGTGACTGCTCAACACGGAGTGTCCAGTAGATGACCACTCAAACAATCAGCTGTCCAAGATATCACAAGCTTGAAATTTTGGGGGAAAAAAGGTTTGTTTCTTGCTTTACTTTAGGGATGCATATTTAATTTAATTACTGTTTGTCTCTCCGTTTAACAGTTTTTCCCTCGTTCTGTCTTTACATCTTTCTCAGCAATGTTTCCCTCTAAGGAGTTGTATCATCCATAAAGCTCAGTAAAGCAGAATATTCTATCATGCTCTAGTCTGCTTTAGATGGGAGCTTTTCAGAGCTGGTGCTTTACGTTACAAATCAATCCTGCATCATTTGCAGCAGCTTATTGTGTTTACTTACAGTATTGCCCTTATTCACAGCTGTAGTGATGAGAGCAGTTATGATGATGATGATGATGATGATGATGGTGGTGGTGGTGTTGAGATGTTATACGTGAGTATAAGCCCAGCACAAAAGGTGGCCTCTGATGGGTTTTGAGGTGGTGACCAATGGTAATAAAGAGTACTGAGATAAATCAGGCCATCACAGTAGGTGATGCGGGGCCTTCTCTATAACATGCCGAGCATGTCTGACCAAATGTGTGCATCTGTGCTTTGTGATTAACGCTATGGTGTGATTATTCAGTGCTTAGCATTTTCCATTTTCCTTAGCGTTCCCATTCTCCAGCATTTATTGGCAAACGCAGTGTTACAGTACCTTTACGTACTTACCGCAGCTATTACTGGCATCATAAATGCAGATATTTCCCATAATATGCATACAATGTGTTTTCTGAAGTATACTTGATGGAATGTAATCACATTGTTTCTTTGTTTCCCAGTAGCCCATTCCCAGCTTTATATTTGTTTTTGAAGGATGAATGCATAAATAACTTTTTGTTACTTTGAGGCTATATGTATTTTGCATAAGAAAACTAATAGGGTGGAGAAAGGCTTATTATAGTTGATTTGGGAGGGAGTTCCAGAGAAATGTTTAAAAGTTTCATAATGTTACTATTTTGTGCTTAACTCCTATTGAAATCAATTACAACTGTTTGTGTTAAATATGTCAGTTTTTCCACTGACATGAAAGAGGATGATCTGATTTAAAGGTGTATGTGACAAATAGCTACAGTAAACATCTAACATGTAATTATATGAATAACAGAGTTAGGGCATTGGGTGTTGTACAGATCTATCTATCTATCTATCTATCTATCTATCTATCTATCTATCTATCTATCTATCTATATATTATATTTTAGGGATGCATATTTACAACAAATTATGGATTATTGTTTATGAAGTGCATTAACAATCAAATGATTTATAAAAATTCTCAAAGGGTATTCGGTATATTGTTTACAGTAAAAATGTTTGGATGCAACCTTACAGAATAATGACCACAGAAACAAGTGTTCCCTTGTAGTTATACTTTGTTTTGCACAGTTTACAGTCATTTGTCTGGAGACTGGAATACGAATAGCTCTTTCTCCACAGAGCAGACTGTGTGATGGGACAGTCTCACATTCAGAACACATATCAGCTCCATGGTAATTGAAGGGTTTAATAGCATGGTATCAAATCCTGCGTGTAGAAGGGGTGTTGTCGTTGCAAATCAAGACAATTATTATGTAAAGGTTTGAAAACAAATCGTTCTTAAGAGGGCGGGGTATACTGTCATAACAATACTGGAAGGGCTTGATAAGACCTTCACACTTACTTTTGTTCCCTGTACATGTTATGTTGTGCACAAACCTTCTTGAGACATGTCTGCATTTTGTTGTGAGTGTATGGGTTGCTCAGATTAAATCTCACATAATCTGCAGGCCAGTCAACGTTTTGTCCAGCTGTGGAAAAATGAATTTACTAGGTTGTATTGCAACAAGTGCCCGGCAGACCAGCAGGTTGCACAGTAAATAGCCCAGCTGCTTGAGGCAAGGTGTAAATAAAATAGTTACAGTGAAAACTGAACAATAACCATTAAATCAAATTATTGTGGTTGAACTGCTGCAGAGCTTGCTATATTGCGTTATAGCTCGCATTGATACAATCTTCTGAGTGCTTTATTTTATTTCTTTAGACAACAATTAATTAATGTCTGGCTAGAAATGCAATGGTGTCCCAGGCTACCAAGACAGCCAGCGAGGGCAAGTCTCTAATTCAATAGTTGTTGTTCCCAGAATTCATGTTTATTCTTACTGTAATTGTAGGATACCTAAGAATAATATGTAATCTAGTGCTATAAAGTTGTTGAAAAGATAACCTTGCAAAATGTGTTTGATTGAATTTCATTCAACAAGTTATTACTTATGTTTAGATGTTCCCCCTTTGAACACATCTACAGTTTAAAGAGTTGTTTGAACAAAAGTATATCAACATCTGTTTCTCCTCATTTACTTTTTTCATGTAGTTCAACTGTAAACACTCACCACTTACACTATGCCGCTATACAGTACTACTGGATCTGTGGATTATTTTAATATCGAAGTAAGTACCTACTTCAGATTTACCGGCATGTAAACAAAGGCAACGAGAAGTGTCTCATACTGTACCTAGGGGCAGTGTTGGGCAGTAGCATCGCTACTTGTTAAACTACATTTCTCTGTAGCGTGGCGGGAGCGGCGCTGTTTTCGGAATCAAATAGCTTTTCAGTAGCAATGCACAGTAGCGTCCACAGAAGCTACATTTTCCCAAGCAGTTCTGAATCTGCAGCTCAAGCTTAAGTCTGATACAACTGCTAAGAATCAGTACGTGATGCCATCACATACACGGACCTAGGCTACATGTGTAGCCGACAGAAGCACTTCCGTATGACGGTGATGCCGTAGACGTAGGCCTACTGGGCTGATGCCTGAGACTTTGATGCAGGGGATTGAGGGGGAATGAAGACAAGACTGAGTTTATGTGGTAGAAAGAACAGTGAGAGCAGAGAACACATATTATTAATAAACAGTTGAACTGAACAGTTTTGCCTGTTTATTTGTTTGACTAACACTTTTGAATGTTGATACAATTAAATATAGAAGAAATATAATAGCTTAAATGTAGTGAACTAACTTTGCCGTGTTGCTGTAGCTTAGTTTGCTACATTTCTCTTGGGGGTAGCTTCAGTGTAGTGAAGCTTAATTTAACGTAGAGTAACTGGTAGCTCAGCTCACTACATTTTCAATGTAGCATGCC
Source organism: Forbesichthys agassizii (assembly GCA_026546735.1). Classification (NCBI taxonomy): domain Eukaryota; kingdom Metazoa; phylum Chordata; class Actinopteri; order Percopsiformes; family Amblyopsidae; genus Forbesichthys; species Forbesichthys agassizii. The sequence continues at coordinate 15,322 of JAODLL010011425.1, read as the reverse complement.
TAACACTGTTTAGGGTGCACGATATTGATAAAATATGATATTGGGATATTGCTCATAAAAATAGCAATATCAATATTAATTTCAATATTTATAAACTAAACTAAAAGCACAACGGTTATGGGAAAATGCATAAAAATATGACATCAAAACAGATTTTCAACTGACAGTCATATTGGACTTGTACAACAACAGTTCCTATTCCAAGCTACTGAGGAGGCATTCTTTACTTTGGCCACAAATGTTTTCTCTTCCATCTCTATTATGTCATTAGCTTCCTTAGCCAAACATCTTACATTTCTGTCTAAATCAAAACACAACTAAGCCAACGGACGCATCTCTCCACAAAACAAACTGAATATTGCACTTCCTGTAACATTTTATATGCTATTTTGCAACATGATATTGCAATAAAGATACTGAGGCGATATATTGTGCACCCTTACTCATACCTTTTGAAGTTTTGAAGTCAGAACAGTCCATGCTGGACTGTCCATCAATCAAAATAATAGTGAATGTTCTACTTTGGAGCCGACAGCTCACATCATTTGTCAAATATAGATGTCACTTTTAACTGAAAAACAATAGCTCTACTACTCCTTGAGTATATATTTTTCCTTTTGTTACCTGGCTACAACATATAATTGTTAGTTTTTACTCTTTTCACACTATGTCAAATATACCCGTATCTGAAAGGCACATAGTCTCTGTGTGTAAAATCTGTGACACAGTTAACTAGCGGTGCCAACAGAATGAACAATTGCTCTTTAACTGTTTAGAGTAAAGAACGAAAGAGGTACTTATTATTCTAGGCTTAAGATAATATGGATACTGTATTTTATACAGTGCATGAGAGTCTCTCTCATGCACACACACACACACCCACACACCTCACAGCAACGCACAAAATATCACAGAATGCAAAAATACCAAGTTGTGTAATTAGCGATTTGAGCATAAAATGCACCAATCCAATGCAGCAGTTGTGGCTATATTAAATTTAGTTTTGATGCCAAGGACTCCCAACAGTCCTAATTGCACTTAAATGCATTAAATTGGTTTCGTTTTGACAGTATATTGTATACAATTTAGGCAATACAAAGATTAGGTTTGTCTTAAAGCTACACTGCCCAGCAGCATATATCCCTTGTTTGACAATTAGATGGCAGCACATATCTGTCAACAAACGACGAATCGATTGAATAATTAGTAGAATACTCTATTACTAAAATAATCGATAACTGCAGCCCTAGTGACAACATAAATACTGTCGGTTTTGTTACAGATGAGTCTGTGGCCGTGAGTTTACACACCAGCTTTGCTACCAATGTCTATACCTTTCTCTTTTTATAATGTTTCTTCTGAAATGTCAGGTTAGCATCCATGATCCATGGCTTTATTGTGCAAAACAAAACATGCTGGGAAGAACACCCTGACCTTCTCAGGGCTGTATCATATGCATGTAATTGCACTGGTCCTTCTTAGCTGACTGAAAATATAGAGGATATATAAACATAATGTACGCATTCAATCACTTGTCCGAGAATCCATATTCTTTTTCAACAAGTCAAATGTTCACTCAATCACAGTTGATAAGACACTGTGCTGAGTTCAGATGTAGTCCTTGGCCTTATTACAGAATATTATATCTGCAAAGGCTTAATTTTCTGTAATATGTAGCTGTGCTACGAGGATACCAATATAATACAGACCCACAACATTCTGCCATAAATGTTTGGCTGGACAGAAAGCAATATTGAACTTATCCATCCATCGAGAAATGCCAGCTGTTCATCTAAGTGGAACATCATGGCATGAGTGTGTACAATTATGGAGTTAACACTCAAGTCAATATGATCCCATGGGTGCTATGGCAGAGGCTGTGCCAGATGAGTGCTTCATCGTATGCTCACTAGCTCTTAAAGCACCATGCTTACTTTAGGTTTTGGTGCATGTTTAGTTGTACTGGGATGCTTGTACTAACTGACGGATCCCTCAGAAGCCTTGATTTGACATCATGTACGCTGTAGACCAGAGGTCTTCAATGTCACAGGGCTTCCATATCACATATGGTATAACATATTTAGTAGGGATAGGTAGGGATGGGCCAATATATGATATTATTAATTATCATGATACAAATACTGAGGATAATCGTATCGTGGTGAATGTCCAAGATCGTGATTGATCTTATTAGCCTTCATCTTTCCAGTCAATCACCACCATGGCTGAAGGGTCGACTTGCCCATTGTGTCCCCCACATAAAAAAGATAAATACAAAATTTCAAAACAAAAAGAATCACACAAACAATTATTGTTTCTTAACAAAAATGTTAGATAAAGTGATTCCAGTATGCTTTATTGACATATTAAAAGGTTTAAATATATTATAATACATAATTGCGATAATATCGTCTAGCGCAATTATTTTGGCCAGGATAGTCTTGACATTCATTTTTCATATTGTCCAATGCCTAGTTGCCGGACAAACAATAATGTGTAGGGCATGGGGTGCCCAATCCTGGTCCTGGTGAGCTACTGCCCTGCATGTTTTAGATGTCACCCTGCTCCAACACAACTGATTCATTAAATCAGTCTTTGCATAAGCCTGATAACGACCCATTTATTTGAGTCTGGTGTGTGATTGGAGTTTAGTTTTGATGGCAAGAACTCTGTTTGTAGCTTACCCTAATCTCCCAACAGTCCTAATTGCACTTAAATGCACTAAATTAGTTTAATTTTGACATATATATTATATACAATTTAGGCAATACAAATTTGGATCTTTTGTTGTTCATTATATGATGACATTTCTTATTTTCTCTTTTGTGTATGTATAATTACTCTTTACTATTGAAAAATATATTATTAAATTCAGCAATGAATCGTTCGAATAATCAATATATTATTTGATTAGTAAAATAATCAATAGTTGCAGCCCTAAACTGCACCATGTATTGATAACCGCAGATCAGTATTTTATGTAATTTTTCCAAAAAAAACTTTTAACCGCACCCATGTATTAACCACAGTTTATTTAATGTTTCGTCATCGGGTTGGAGGCATTTTTTTTAAAGAAAAAAAAGTCGGACACCAACCACTTTAATATACCGGTATGCACTAGCTAGGCTACGTGAATTATGGTAGGTTACAATATTTTGCTACTGTGTTATTAACAATCCGCTAACAAACAGCATGGCTAATAAAACTGCTTAGTTATGTGTATTTTGTGCAGCCTCCTTCTCAAAGTCTATACTACTGCCAGAGGGATTTACCCGATTTCACTCAAAAAAAGCCAAATCATTTTCCTTTTCTGTTCTTCATTTATTTCCAAATTCAGTTTGGGTTGCTAGCTGTAGCCAGGTAGTAGGTATAATATATATTAGTCAGTAGGTAATACAATTAAAATAAACACAAAATCATGTTCTTTTTCTGTTCATAATTGATTTCCAAGTTCAGTTCGGTTTGAGACCGCCCCGGTACCATTTGACCACCGACCATACTGTTTGTATGGACGTGTTTAATGGTCAGAATATTTGTAATAAATAGTGACAGCAATATGAACTATCACATTTACATGGGCATACGTGAACATGACACTGTTTGCTGATGTTATATGTGTGTAATGGTGATGATTTTAATTATTATTCGGAGGACATTTTTGTATTATTTATAGATTTTTGAGAGATATTTAATATTTTGAGAGTTGTACAACTAAAGTGTCTTTCCCCACCCCATTGTGATCTCTCCCTGTATGCTTTCAGATTGACTTTAGTGTGATATGACCTTTGCCCTTGGGTTTTAAACTTAACATTTTGAATGGGAGTTGAAGGGTGTTTCTCTTTAGGCGCACAGCTATTTCACGCTTCGAGCCTAGCCCCGTGACTCTATCATGCACATGAACTTGTTTTCTTAAAGGCATTACTCTGCTGAATATGAACAGCTGCATGTCATGGTAAAGGTGTCTTTCTCCCCATGGGATGCCAGAATGAATCCAGTATTAATCGGGGATTCAACTTCATGTCTCAAATCTTTACCCAGGTTCTCGAACAGATTGACATTTCCCAAGTTATTCAAGCATGTCTCCCATGCGCTTGAATGATTTCATCAGCCATTAAAATCTATGCATCACTCATATTGTGTGGAATTTAATGACATTTGGAGCAATGGTTTCCTGCACGACAGATAGGCCAAGTAGAAAATAAATGAAAACAGCTTTCAAAGCATTAAAAACAAGACAGCACTTCAAAACATATCAGCCTACAAACGGTAGGTTGTTGGCTGATTAATGAAAGGTCCAGATAGCTCCAAAGCTGACCTGTGCATCACTAATAACCTGCCATTACAATGTCAATCAAAGTGCAAGGTGTCTCATTTAAAGCGGCCTCCACACAAGAAAAACAGCAAAACCATTTAAGATGTGTGCACTCTTTTTGATAATTTATAGTCTATGGAGTTTCATCTTATACTGTCACTTCATGCCATATATAAAACAAGTTATATTCTTAATAATAATTATTATAAATGTATTCAATTAGAGAATACGTGTAACATTACTTTTTGAGTGTTCTCCAGTGCTTAATTTGTAAATGGAGAGCATGGAGTGAAAACTTCATGAGGTTTTATCATGCAGCTCTGTGCATTATAGCATACTTGTTTAATATATTTTAAAAACATAAAGGTAACATTAACATCACTTTCAAAACATGGTAAATTGTGTTGTGCCTGACTTGTTTGTACGTGTGTGTCATGTTTGAATGCTTTATTTCACTAATTTCACCCAATAATTCCGTCAAGTGATGTTATTACACACACTGTAGGCTTACTGCAAGTGGCATCAGCTAACATGCTGGCCATATAGAGAACAATGAACAGAAGGAGAGATGGATGACTGAAGGCAGGATGAAGGACACAATCCAAGGAGAGGAACATAAAAGAGTAAGATGAAGGCCTTTTTACATTTGATGACGTGTTTCTGTCATCATTTGTTAAACCTTGCATGCCAGTGAAGTCCTTTCATTCTGATATAATCTAGCACAAGTATTTTATTTGATAAATACTGCTAAAGCAAAATCCTAACAGGACACCGTATGTCACTTCAGTTTTATCAATGAAGTTAAAAATAGAATAGCTATCCAGATTTGTAACCCATTCTCAGATTCATCACCTTGACATCTCTTGCCATATGACCACTTTTATCTCCCGTAATATCAGGGTAGCATGTTGACATATTGAAGTGGCCATGCAGTGACAAGGTAATGGTCACATTGCAGAAGTCTAGGCTTGGTAGTCTGCTAAAGGACATTCAACTGGAGACACACAGTTTAAGTCTAACTAAATCTCCTAAAGGCAAGTTCTTATGAAGGAAGATTACCTGATGTGTGTTCAGAGACAGAAAAGGGAACAAGGCGTCTGATGTTGTCCCCAAGAACTGTCCACTGTGAGAAGGCAATGCAATAAGCAAAGTCCCAAATGTTATTTATTTACAATGCATCCAGAAAGCATTCTCAGCGCTTCACTTTTTCCACATTTTGTTAAGTTACAGCTTTTCTCAAAAATAGATTGATATGAATTAATAATTAATATATCATATTTTCCTCAAAATTCAACGCACAAAACCCCATAGGGGCAAAGTGAAAACATTTTGTTTGAAAGCTTTGCAAATGTATAGAAAATTCAAAAAAATCACATTAACATAAGTATCCACATCCTTTGCCATTTAGCTCAAGCACATCCCGATTCCACTGTTCATCCTTGAGATGTTTCTACAACTTGAATTGTAGAATAGTCTACGTATTTGTGGCAAATTTAGTTGATTGGACATGATTTGGAAAGGCACATACCTGTGTATAGTAGATAAAGGTACTACAGTTGACAGTGCATGTCAGAGCACAAATCAAGCCATGAAGTCCAAGGAATTGTCTGTAGACCTCAAAATAAAATTCTATGGTCTGATGAGACAAATATTAAACTCTTTGGCCTTAATGCCAAGCGTCATGTCTGGAGGAAACCAGGCACCGCTCGTCACCTGGTCAATACCAACCCTACAGTGAATCATGATGGTGGCAGCATCATGCATTGTGGTTTTTCAGTGGCAAAAACTGGGAAACTAGGATAGAGGGAAAGATGAATGCAGCATTGTACAGAGACATCCTTGATCAGAACTCGCTCCAGAGCACTCTGGACCTTACACTGGGGCGAAGGTTCATCTTCCAACAGGACAATGACCCTAACTAAGCACATAGCCAAGATAACAAAGGAGTGGGCTCGGGACAACTTTGTGAATGTCCTTAACATCTCAGGAGATATCTGAATATGGCTGCGCACAGATGCTCCCCATCCGAACTGATGGAGTTTGAGAGGTCCTGCAAAGAAGAATAAGAGAAACTAAGACTCGACGCTGTAATTGCTGCAAAAGGTGCTTTAACAAAGTATTGAGAAAAGGCTGTGAATACTAGGACTTAAAAAAAAAAATTTGCAAACATTTCAAACAAATGTTTTTCTTTTTGTCATTATGGGGTATTGTGTGTAGAATTTTGAGTAAAAAATGTCATTTTTGTAAGATACTGTAACAAAATGTTGAAAAAGTGAAACACTGTGAATACTTTCCTGATGCACTGTATCATCAATAGGGTCAATTAATTCTGATGTGGCTAGTGCAGTGCTTTAACTACAACAGTAATATCAGTCTTCGTGTTTCTTTTAAGCAGTAACATTAAACAGTTCATGACCTGTAAACAGCCATACTGATGAATTCCTCCAGTTTAGTTGTAAAGTCCAATTTGGTCAGTTATGTAATTGGTTGTTGTGGATGTCAATCAAAACGGTGCATTTAAGTCAGTGTAATGTTTACAGTTCAGTTCAAACGTAGGCCTATAGCAGTTGTGGACTAAATTCCAGGCTACAAAACACGAAAGAGAGTTGAACACTAAAAAATCTACATTATAGGTTTTCTTTTTAAACTGGTTAAAAACTAAAAGCAGCTGTTTATCAAGGGAAACATGTTTGTTATAAGAACCAAAGAAGACGTGTTGGAATTAAATAAATGTATATGCCTGGATGGACATCATAAAAAATATAATTGTTTAGATAGCAGTGCCTTTCAGTGCTTTCAGTGCCTTTCATTTATGTAACAAATGCCCGTGTCTTGCTTTTTTTAAATGTCTGTTAGTAATGTCTGCCAATTAACCTCATTTGACATAAATGTATTCAAGGAACATGTAATGAGTGTTTACTGGCATTTCATTATACAGTAGTATTCTTTCCCTTTGCAGCTAAACAGTTCTGCACATTATAAGATACTGTAAGTGTAGCTGGAACTCTTTAACATCTCGCTGTGCCGTGTCTGATCTGTTATAGGTGAATTTGTGGTCAAAAGCCTATGGGCCATGTAACACAGCCCCAGGAAAGACATTGAGCTAATTAACTAACAGATAATTAAAGCTAGAATCTGCACCAAAAAAAAGAAAAGTATTAAAAAAATTCAGCAGTACAGAACATTTGTTAAACATTCCATTTAGTCTCCTTACCTCAGTAAAAAAGACACATTTAGAATGAAATAATAAATAAAAGGGTAAGTACTGGATGACCCAGGTGGATATATTAATGTTTGTTTAAATCAATTGTCAGTTCATACAAGCTTACCTTCCATGACGGAACACTGCTTGTTCAGCCCAGCAGCACGTCACCAAATAGATTGTAACATAAAAAGATTTATATTGGTGTACCAATATATTCTTGATGGAATGCATCATTTTTACAATTGGCAAGAAATGTATAATTAACAAAATGTTCAGTTGTTTGGGCTGTTCAGCGGAGTATGTATGAAAAGTTAAATAGCAAGCAAGCAAGCAAAATGTATTTATATAGCACTTTAAAACAACAAACAGTAGTCACAAAGTGCTGTACAGTAAAATGCATATAAAACATAAAATGTACGGCACAAATAAGACCCAAATAAAATGAGAAAAACAACATAAAATACAAATAAAACAATGAAATCACTGTCGGTTTTCGAAAGCCAAAGAGAACAGATGGGTTTTTAGGAGCGATTTAAAAGCAGACAGAGACGAAGCCTGTCTGATGGGGAGAGGTAAAGTATTCCACAATGTAGGAGTTGCCACAGCAAAGGCTCGATCATTCAGGAAATATTTAAACTTGTTTTATTTGCTTGTAAATCCATGGGCAGCCAGTTTTTGGGCGCGGAGCAGCCTTTAGCAATTAGCACCACCCCCTTAATACTGTATACTGTATGCAGAGTTTAAGACAACCCTTTGTCATCATTGTTGAATGGACCCAGCAGCCTGCATACCATCACATTTCTTTAAAACCCCAAAAGTGTTTTGAGTTGGTTAACAAATTTCAGGCCTACATTTTGCACAAACAGACTTTATAATTGTATGTCCTCAATATGAGATGATTATTGTGTTTTAGCCTAAATGTTGGATTATTTAGTAAAAGGCTTTATTCTGTACTATCTCTTAAAATGTAAATAGTCTGCTGGCAATGTCCGCATCGCATGCATTTGGGGAAAGTCATCTTTAACAGATACTTTGACAATGCTATTTTTAAGAAACTTAATTTACTGGTGAAAGTGTGAGACTTACTTAAAATAAATGCCTACTAATCATGTCTAAAAAGTAATTTATTATGATACATTTTAATACTACACATTTCCGACAAATATTTTATTGAGACCTTATGTCTATAATGTGTAGCCTATTATAGATTTGAACACAAAAGGTTACATAATAAATTATACAACCTCGTGATTAGCTGATTCCCCACACCTGCTGTAGCCCTACTGCAAATTAAATCATAGTTCAAACTAATATTACAAGTCAAAGTTCAAGTGAAATTAATTAAAAGGAATTATAGTCGTATCTTTAATCATTATCGTACAAAAAAGTGTACTATAATGAGCATCTGATATTTACCATCAGTAGGCTATATTATGCTGACGCATTCTGGTCTGTGATGCCGGTATCGAATCTACCACATACAAAACAATCCAGTAAGGTACGGGGTAAAACATGACACGGAGTAGGTCAGAACGGTTTATTTCAAATAAGGCAAGTGGAATGGATTTGGGACGTTGGTTGGCCAGGCTTTGAAACACAGAGCAGGCGAGGTTAGCGCACAGACAGTCACATCGTTGTTATGAGAATACCAGGATATCGTTGTAAGAAATGATTGGTTGGGACAAATTGACCAATAGTGAACATTGGGGGGGACGTGTTCCCCTGTCCCCGTGTCTGCCATACAATCATGCCGTTGTGTACTGTAATAGTCTTTATAAAAAATAAAATTGTATTCAAATGATGCAAACAGAAGCACCCTGCTTTGCTGAGAATTACACTATTTTACTGAACCAAGGCAAAACTGTCATTCTAACCATCATTCAGTAGCATACTGCAATACTCATGTATTAAACCCAACAAATGCTTTCATGTGAACCTCAGAAACTAGCTTCTGCTGTGAATAAGCAGTATGCATGCCTGTGGGAATACGTCGTAACTGCCACAATGACACATGAAAGCATTTGTTCCATAATCTTCAGACATTATGCAGCTTCCACATAAAATAAGTATTAGTCATTTATACTTTCATTATTACTTGAACTACAATATATGTGCATGCAATGATTATATCAAAGTATGTATTTGGGAGGTTTGGGAGTCATTATCAATTCACTTCTAGCGTGGAAATATAACAGACAAGTTTAGCTTGCATAACAATGTCTGTGTTAGATGCAGTCTTTTGAGGCATTGTATTGTTGAATTGATCATTATTTTTTGTCAATTTAGGCTAAATTACATGTTTGGCAGATAGAGATTGTATATTGGCAATTGGCCATTACTGTTAAAAACTCTGTGACCCATTTGGGGCCAATTATGGTTTACACTTGTACCATTATGCATGTCATAATGTCAGGCTACTATAGACTACTGTCCCCTGACTCTTGATGTGGACCCATGTAGAGGAATGGCATCCCTCTTGAGTGATAGAACAGTAGCTCCTTAGGTCTCCAGAGCCTTGGTGGCAGCCTAGTTTCTCATGTAACCTACTTAGCAGTCTTTTTTAAAAGGGCCAGCATGGGATACCAAAGAAAGCTTTTCATTTCAGCTCACACACAGAGACAAATGGAGAGACAGTCAAATAGAGGTTGGGTATTAGAGAAAGAGAGAGAAAGAGAGAGAGAGAGGGGCGGGGGTCTCGAATATGATGTGCAATTGAGCCATGCATTTAGGGCTGGGTGACACTGGGTTTGTAATATCTTGAGCTCCTTAGAGAGTTCTGTTGAGGTCAGATTGTATTTCATTTTTGCATTATTGCGTTCCTACAGTTCCTACTTGTAACAGAACATTTTTCCTTCAATCCTCCAGCTCATCCTTGACTTCAGTCATGAGGCTTAGTGTTTAAAATGCCGTGATAAGGATGATAGGATGGGTGGACTGAAGCTGACTGAAAAAACAGCTTTCAAGGCAAGAGCTTAGAAAAGATTTTTGAAGACCAATTTACATTTGATAGCATTTAGCACAGGTTTTCATCCAGAGTGACTTACATTCATACATGTGTCAGTTAAACAGGTCATAGTGTACATTCTGTTAGGATAATGATGTCATGTCACCAGGGATAACTAAAGTTATATTTTTACAACATACTGTATGTTGGGCCCTACAGGATCTTACACCTGGTGCAAAGCGGAAAAAAGCGTAAACGCAAGTTCCTTTGCTTGTTTCAGACAGACGCAGCTGTCATTTTTCTGTCTGGTGCCCACATTATTTATATAGCAAATGAACGTTTGTGCCCATTTGAGGGCCGTGGGTTTGTTGGTTCAAACATGAGGTGTTATCTGTAGCGCATTGTTGGCACATTGGTATCTTGAGGCAGCAGAAAGTGATCGAAAAGTGTGCGATTGACCAACAAAATCCTGGTCTAAAGTCAATGGTGCAATTATCAAGATAGTAGCGTCTACAAAAGGCACATACACTCTGCTTGTTGTACACAGGGACACACAGGAGAAACCTGCAAAAGATTAAGAAATAGAAGATTACAATGTGTGGTGTTATTAGTGTGTAGGTGTAGCCTACATAAGCATATTTTAAGGATCTTGGTGGAATCTTGCTGTTGACGTATGGTCTGCTTGCGCGCTTTCACAAACTTGCCTGTATAATATCCGCCAAGGTGCAAGTGTGCCTGGATTTTTAGAGGGAATGACAGATGACTGATTGGTTCATTGTATGTTAAACCCAAAACACAGCCATGTATAATGGAGAGAGTAAGTACATCCCTTTTGAACCACGTGTCTGGCGCAGCAAACGTTTGATATGCCGTTAAACTAGCTAAAGTGGATTTGGACACGCCCAAAATGCAGTTTGTGGCTTGCGCTTGAGACCGTGCTTTTAGATCATTCACTGATATAATTGCTAGAAGCCTTTACTAAGCCTAAGCTTAACAAAGATGGAAGAAGAAAGAAGTTTCTGTTTATGGTTCTTAGTTTCTGGTTATTTGTTTTGGAGATCATGACTTAAACGACTGTAACAGTGTTGTTTATAAGATTAATATGACCTCTGCTTCAAGTGAACTAGTAAGGTGTCTGTGTACTATGTGCAAGTGACCACCTTGTTTCTTGAAACCACATTCAATGTTTCTTAGTCATCTTAATTGTAATATATAAGATTGTGTGCTATGAAGTAGGTGCGAATGCCATCTCAGAGTTCAGCCTGGACATTGTGTTCAAGGCTGTTAATGTAGTATAAACTGGAGGCGTTGCAGCTCAAAATGTTTGAAAACCACCGCGTTGGGGATCAGAGTACAAGACAGCACTTCCAGCTAATTGGTGCATTTTCACAGCAAAGCATACAAGGCACGGTTCTGGATTCTTCGGTTAGCAATTCATCACATTATGGTTGGGGACAAATCATTGATCAAGTCTACTGTACAGGTTGGTGTCCCACCAATGGAAGCATCCCTGGCTGGGAACATTAAGGTCAGATACAGAAGCAGAGCTCAAGCAGAGATGAGAAAGTAATTGGTTGTGGGTTCAATCATTGTGTGCAATTATAGGTCTCCTTGTCCAGCATTAATCCCAGCGGGGCCCACAGCGGTGTGTGATTGATGTTCACAGTAAACGCATATTAGAGGGTAGCATGAATTAGCATTGGAAAAATGTTACCTGGTTGTTCAGTAGGCACACATTAGGTATAACTAGGTCCCATGTTGTCTGCCCAGTATGACGGAATGGCAATAGAGGAACAGGACTTAATAGGAGCAAATGTGGATGCTAAAGCGCATCTTTGAAAGAATGATATAAATGGAGCACCGTGAGACCACGATTACTGCATGGAAATACGTACACATGATAAGTTAGTGTTAGGACAATATTAAGACAGCATTTTACAAACGAATGCTTGCGAGAATGATGGTAGCCTGTATGGGGTGCTAAGAGCAGAGGAGTTTCAGACACTACAGTATTCTGTTGTGTTATGTGACACATTTCACGTCAACTACAAGGTATAATTACACACACCAATCAAGGAGTGTCACTGAAAAAATAATTGTAGAATATGCATTTTCATTTCATATGCTTTTTATCTTTACCAATGAGATCAAAGTAATCCTGTTGACTTGACTCATGATACAGTGTGCATTGTTCCATAGGGTTATGCTGCCCTAGCAATGCTGTGTGTGCTACAGACTGTGCTACTTCTCTACAGCAGAGTGAAAAACTAAATTAAAGTAAAAAATACATGTACGTTTTCTGCAGCTTCATCACTCCTGGTAGTTGTGCAGCTGATATTGCTAATAAAGCCAAACATAGTTTTGACAAATAGAACAAAGGGTACGAATAATGATTAATGAGTAGAATTGATGTGTGCAGCAAAGAGAGATGTTTTAATGGGGGGCTTCCTGCTGAATCTGGTGTATTTTAACATCTTGGTAACATTTAACATATATGTAGGTTTAAAAGTCCAATTAATCATAGCTATATAAGTATGTTGTTCAAGCAGGTGGGACAATAAGCTTGCCTTTTGCCTCTATTATATGAAGTCATAAATATGTGTACTATATATGTTTATAAAGACCTGTGTGCACACTCCAGTATGTGTTAGAAAACTATAATGTTACATTTGACCTGTTATACTAAATCCAAAATGGACTTCGGTTGAACCTAGTTAATTTCATCTTGAATAATCTCACACAAATTTGTTGCGGCATGGGTTCTACAACATAAATGTATCAAACTTTGTGTGTCTTTTGTTGCCCCTCCCTCTACTGTATATCAGCAACTCATTTGAACAGGGACATTTTGGTAGCTCACACAGGCACAAGATATATGGTTTCCTCTGTAATAGCAGCAGGTCGTGCAAACTCTTTTAACGTCCTGTGCCCCTCACACGTCTGTGTGTGTATGTTCACTAATATCAGTCCTGTCTCTCAATGCTTCACCTTCTCTTATGATATAGTACCTCCCTATGTATGCTTTCTATTTTTATATCCCTGTTTGCAGGTAGAAAACACAGAGTGTAAGTGTCTGTTGGGGAGGACAGGACGAGTCACAGGGCAGGTTTTTACACTTCCATTACCCTTTGTATATTGCGTATGTTCACTTTCACTTTTTAAACAGGCGTTATTGGTTTCAGTGTCAGCACTGCACTGATAATCGTAAATGTCATGGCCCCGTTTTTGTATCTCAAAGTGTGAGCGACAGATTAGATAAGGATTCTCTACTGCTTGCAGGGATACATTGATGCATTCTGCAACAGGAGATCAATTAGTGAGCTCCTCCCAATGGAAAATCTTGATGTGTGACACTGGTTTTTTGTGAGGTGGTAGGTATGTCAGTCATAGAATGTGTTTTGTTCCACTCTTAGCAAGGATATCCACCCAACCTTGATGTGAGGTAGACATAGGGCTGTCACGGTTAAATCATAAATCGTGATTTGAGTTGGTTCAATAGTAGTATTCAGGTGTTCAGTATGCGGTATTATCACCATATTTGTGTTTTTGTTTTGAGTGGTCAAGTGCATGACGGAGAGCTTCCTAAATAGTGTTGTAAACACAATTGCTAGGCAGTGATCTCAGTCCGTAATAAGACTGTGTAACGGCATACCAGTTTAGTGCACCGGTGTTCTGATAGTAGGTATGCAATAATGTTCGGCATATGTTGGATCAAAATGTCAGCTGTAAAATATGACTGATTAATTAAAACCATATTAAATAGCGCAAGTTCAAAAGTCTATAATGCGCCAACTACATACCTTGGCTAAGCATTGTTGAAGACAGTGGACTGTTTTCGGATTAACAACCCAAAATGTTCCCCCCAAACTATTCCGATCTCTTTCCCACAAGAAATAGAAAAATCCAAAAAGAAGTGTGTACGCTGCCAATAACACAAAATCACAACAATGCCCGTCAGCGGTGTGGCCACAGACTTTATAATATATATTATAACATTGGGCAGTGGGAGACAGTATGGTGCCTGTGTCTGTTAATATTTGTCGTCTATGATAAAATCGATATGTCTCAGTGACATTTCCCATTAGGAATGTAGTTTGCCATTGTCCAACAAGTGGCTCTAGTGCAAATATCTATACGGTATCATGAATGCAAGCAATTTCCAATATAAGATGCACATACATTTATAACTCTATCTTTTAACAAGTCAAAATGTAAACAAGTTTGACGTTTGTATGTTTACTAAGTCTAAGACTCACAACAGAAGCCTTGTGGGAGCTATAAGGGAAATTGTGAAATCTGCTCACTACAAAACTAAGATGAACTGCATCTTTATAGTTGTTTAACCTGGACATCCTCTGTCCTGTTTAGAATTTTCTGACAGATACTTATTCAGCTCCCTCAAGACATTCTGCTGAAGCGTAAATATAATGATCCAAAGATAACAATATATTTCTGAACCACATCAAGCATCGAGGGAAAAGACATTGTGCCTGTCTGTCTTTCTCTACAGTTTTCAAATTATTGGAATTAAATGTTTTCTTCATAAATAGACTGCACAATAGTCAGAAGACATATCAAACGTGAGTACAATACTACAAGGTTTACTACTAGACTTCCCCCACATCATGTTTTCACCCTATCCCACTATTTATAGGCACATCAGAAGGCTGGGCTAAGCAGGAGTGCTTACGGTTTGTTATTTGGAGTGTGAGGTCTTGTCAGACAAAACCAAATTGGACCAAGTTGAAAGCCAACTACCACCCACCCATCTCATCTAGGAATACACAGAGAGAGAGAGAGAGAGAGAGAGAGAGAGAGAGAGAGAGAGAGAGAGAGAGAGAGAGAGAGAGAGACAAAAACA